>PPHD01013957.1:729-17010 GCA_002909625.1 Bambusicola thoracicus | reverse complement strand
AAACGGTACCACAGAGCGTTGAGCACAATGAACAAGACAAGTTCTCTGGCACCAACTGTTCGCTACGGCTTATAGATCTACGCTGTATCTAAACAGCCTTGTGCTGCAAACAAAAGCCTTCCTATTGGAGAAGTAGCTCTCTTCAACTTCAAGAACTGCGCTGAACTCAATAATCTCTTCCTGTTCTATGTCTGAGGAATTGAGAGGTTTAATGTTAAAAGAAAACAAACAACAAGATATCTGCAGCGTGGCAGTTCAGAAGCAGATAGTTCTGTGTTGAACCAAACGTGGAACCAAGCCTTCTTATCTGGGGAAGTGAGCAAGTTAAATTTTCATTACAGTGAGAGCACGATTCTTGCTTTCCATCACATGCTGCTTATTGCGTTTTCCCTTCAGAGCCTGTAACATGCTCTGGGCACTATGGAAATAACAATTCTTTCTGTGCAACAGAAGCACATTCCTTTCTTTACATGTAATTATCTGTTAGCAATAACTTACAGTTTTCTGCCTGGGTCTGAGTTCTGGCTTTATAACCGCAGCTTGTTGAAGGGACGAAATAACACATAGACAATAAATACAGCTTTCTAGGAGTTAGAAACATTTGGGAAATCACTGGGAAATTTCTTTCCTACAAGGATATTTTCTTAATAATCCTTCTGATTGCCATAACAAATCACAAATGTGACATCTTAGTGTGGGATTGAATAGAACTGTAAATCATAGGGCTGAATCCCTTGTTCCTGGAGTTCACACCAGAGCCTGCACGACAGTGCAGGCTGAATCAAGCAGCCCCACGCCTTCCCTTTGTTTGCCTGATTTCCATCATGGCAGTTCTGCCGTGAACTCACTGCAGCTGCTCATATCTTACCAGAGGTTGCATTAAGTTCAGCCATTTCCAAGGGAGATAGTGGAGAGGGGAGATGGAGGGAGAATGCCCATGGCTCAGACACATGCTTTGAATTGATAAGATTTATGGGCCTAACGTTCCTTCCTCCTTTTTCTATTCAGTTGACACGGGGAGGAATTCATATCATTCCAGCTTTTACATGATTTCATTGTACAGCTCATGAATCCTAAGTGTGCTGCTTGGTGCGTTCTAGGGTAAGTGTTGTCCAGGAGGACTGCTTTGTGTTTTCAGGTTGTTGCCATTCAGTGAGTGTGCTGTACATGCATTTTTCCAGACGTGATGTTAAGAGTAGCCAAGATAGGAACCCCAGTGCATACAGGGTCTGTGTTTGACTGCAGAACTGCACGCACACTCGTGAGATGTTCTGATCATAAGTAATTGTTGGCATTCTCTACTTATTACATGAGAGTTTCTCTGAATTGGTCTCTAATCTGACAGGAGGAGTCAAAGCAAAGTATGGAAGGAAACTTTAGAGTTGTGTACCCTCTGGGGACACCTGGGTCTTTTTGCAGGGTGCAGTGATAAGTCCTTTTCCTGGAGAGAAAAAGAGGAGCATTTTGTGGGAGTCTTTGTCTATCAGGGGAACCTATCTCACCCTGACTTGCTTTTCCTGTGATCACAGTTTATACTGACTTCTGGCTATGGTTGTGGGTGACATTGGTTACAAGTTTTACTTCTGGTTTGTTAGTATCCACACACACTTTGAAAGAGGTGTTCTGTTTTAGACCACAGTTATACACCATACGGGTATCTTGAATTAAGTGATGCCCAAATCTTTGGTGGCAGTTACCCTTTGCATTCTACGGCTTGGCAGTTTTGGTTCATACATACACCAGACAAAACCAATTAGGTTCTTTAGTTTGCGTGTCTCTGCTCAAGTTAGCATTCAACCCATTTCTGCTTCCGTGCTGTCAGGATAACAACAAAAAAGGTTGTTAGGAGTAAACAAAAAATTCCACCCACGTGTCCTTTCATTTCTTAATTTCTTCCCATAAGTTATTTGGAAGAGTTTCTTTACATTGTTTTTAAACTTCCTTGGTTTAGCCTGTGCAAAGTGTTCATAGGCTGGAGCAAGAGGCGGGCTGAAGGTTTTTATAAAGGAGAAACCCAGGCTTCACATTTTACACAGTGTTGGGCGATGGGCACTCTTTGCAAAGCTCAGCTTATGTATGGCTCTTATGGCAGAAAAGAAAAATTGTGTGTTGTACATCATAATTTATACCTGCTGGTTTCTTCAGACAGTCTTCCTGCATCTAAGCTTACATGGAAATCCTAGAATCGCAGGGCCTCAGCCTGACACGTGCGCTCCGTGTGATGGGTATGCAGTGACAAAAACTGTGGTGCCAAAGTTTCTGCTAATTTAAAAGAGCTGTGGCCCTAATACTGTATGCATTTCTTTGGATGCAACCAAAAACTTCCCTGAATTTCTTTTCAGCTGGAAGGGGGATATTCTCAGACTACACCTTCTGTGTCTCAAAACAGCCACCCTCTTACTGAGTATTGCTTCTGCTTTGTGGCCTGGTTTCATGAGGGCTTACCTTTTTTCATCAATGCTAATAAACAGCAGGGAAGGGTAGAAAAGTGGAGGAGAAAGAACTGCATGTTAAATAGGGCAGAGATGAGAAGATCTGATGGGGAAAACATTTCGGCTGCAACAGGAGAAGAGCCAGGCCAATAAGAAGAGGCTTGTTGATGTAGACCTCTTGAGGCAAGTTTTAGGAAAAGAGAAGGATAGAAAACAAGAGGATTTTGCAGCACAGTACAGAAAAGGAAATGAAACATCAGGGAAGTTTCATTTTCCTTTTAAAACGCGACTGTCTGCTAACAGCTGTCTGACCAGAAGGAGAACTCACCTGACAAAAACTCTTTAAATATCACAGAATCACAGAGCTGTAGGGGTTGGAAGGGACCTCTAGAGATTATCAAGTCCAGCCCCTGCTAAAGCAGGTTCCCTACAACAGATTGCATAGGAAGGTGTCCAGGTAAGTTTTGAGTATCTCCAGAGAAGGAGTTTCCACAGTCTCTCTGGACAGTCTGTTCCAGTGCTCTGTCACCCTGAAGAAGTGAAGAAGTTCTTTCTCGTGTTTGTTGATAACTTGCTGTGTTCCAGCTTGTGCCCGCCACCAAAAGGAGCCTGGCTCTGTCCACTTGACACCCCCCTGTAGATATTGAGAAATACTGGTAAGATTCCCCCTCAGGCTTCCCCAGGTTGAGCAGTCCCAGATCTCTCAGCCTTTCCTCATACAGGAGATGGTCCAGGCCCTTCGCTGGACTCCCTCCAGTAGTTCCTGTTTCTTGAGCTGGGGAGCCCAGATCTGGACACGGTACTCCAGATGTGGCCCCACCAAGGCAGAGTAGAGGGGGAGGATCACCTTGCACCTGCTGATGACACTAGATGCTAGGCTCTGCTATGGTTAGAAACAGTGTGTTAGCTGGCAGTCTCAGCGAAGAGTCCAAGGACAAGAGCTAGCGAAAATATACTGGCTTACGTGCAGGTGTAATAACCTCTACAGCAGCTCAAACAACAGCAGGCCTGGAACAGTGGCTTTTGGGACTGCTTTTGGCTTGATTTCTGTTCTGGAGGCATGTTGTTTGTTCTCTGCTGCAGCCAATCTTCTCGTGGTTTTATACAAGAAAAACAAATGCACATGGAAAAACAGTGACATGAGACTTTGCTCGAAAACCAATATGAGGCATATGTATGAATGAAGATAGCCTTCATCCTGGCATTTCATCACTTCTGCGTGCTTGACTTTTCCACCATCACAGTGTTCCAGTGAGGACTTGTGTGTGCATGTTCGTGTGATGCAGTGAGATCCTGTGCCCAGGAGATGAGGAGTTAAACCTCCCAGCCATTAAAGCACTGGACGGCCCTACAGTGAATAAATAATTCTTGGGCATATATATTGTCTCAAAGCTTGGCCAAATGGTAGTTTACTTCATGCACACCGAATGTGTCCATGTGGGTGGTGGTCAGTTGTAAATTCGGTTTTATCCTTACTAAGAAGTAGCTTCCCAGTGTAGGCCAGCTTTAAGTCATGTTGGATTTGAACTGGTGATACAATGGCCCATGGAAAAGGAGGGATGTTTTGCAGTAATTAGTCATATTTAAAACATGTCCCAGCAATTCAGCAATTTGAAAAAGCAAACTTCCTGTCTGTATGTGCCAGGCTTTCTTCATGCTCTTGCACTGGTGTAACCTAGCTGAGAGCATCACATGTATCCTAGTTTATTCTATGACAGATCTCATCTCAATGAGAGCAGGCTGGGGATGGTGAGATATAAAAGATGTCTCCTTATGGGGAAGGAGTTGGGAGGAAAGGATGAGAGAGGTTTGAACTGATATTAACACTAAAACACATTACTTATTCTAACGAGACTTTTCTTTCATTCCAGCATGGAAACTCATCGATAACTGCTTGTTACTAGTTTTTCCTCAGGACAAATATGGACAAAGTGCTTTAGAATCCAGTTTTGTCAGAGAGAAGGAGATGTAACAGTGCACTCCAACTAGATTCTCACCCCTGTATAATTTACGTATTTTCATTAAAACCAGAAGATGAAGATTCATCCATTTGTTTAAAACTCATTGCGTTTGGGACTAATTAATGAAGCTTGTGAGAATTTGAAGAGTGCAAACTTTGCTATGAAGGACTGTGAGATATCAACCACTTCTGATGCTGCCTTGCAGCCTGGTTGAAGGTGTGCAGGATTTAGGTACTCTTTTCATGTGGTAGAGGGTTGCTTCTCACATAGGTTGTCCTGACAGAAGAGTTTGGCAACGTTTTTCCTTTAGTGCTTGCATGCAGGGCCCTGGTCTGATGCAGCTCCATATAAATTGTTAGTGAGCTGTTCTAACTGGAATCTCTGGTTAGCAGAAAGTACAGCCATCCTGACCTGTGATTACAGGAAAGGCTGAAATAAAGTGACCTTCCCCTCCCTTTACCATCTGCTCTTGAACTGATGTGGGAGGAAAGATAAGGACTGATTGTGTCCTGTCCATTACTGAGTACTCTCCTTTATTCTGCATTTATATAGACCTGAAAAAAAAGCTTTGACTGTAGCTGATCTCCACTGATATAAAATAATCACTCATCTTATACAGAGCAGTAGGGAGGAACATGAGTCAAAGGTGAGTGACAGTGATTTGTGGAAGTGCCAGCAGTGGGGTCATTCTATGTATTGCTTCGCAACGCCTCTCTTCTGTGCCATTATTTTGATGTACTCTTGCATTCAGCCTCTACTTCATGGTCATACACAGCCCTAAGTCAGTCTGTACGTCTTAAAGAACAGGGAAAGGCTGGCCATCTGCCGTGTACTGCTGCTGCCAAAATTCCTTGGAATATTAACAGCGAGACAAAGCCTAGCTGCCGGCATTCTCCATCTAGGAAGCGCCAGGGAGCATGAGTGAAAAGATGCAAATACAAAAACGGACTCTGCAAATCAATGCCAGGAACAAAAAGCTGAAAGGGACTTTGAGATTTTGAGATTCTCAGGAAAGTATGGTTCAAATAGATTTGGTTGACATATGTGGTTCTGATCATTCTGATCATTCAGGAAACGCGCAGCTAGGTGGAAGCCTATTACTGTTGATATGTGAAGGCATGGGTTAAAACTAGAGTTTAGTTTCTGTTTTTCATAAAATCAGCTTTGCTTTTTCTTCAATTGTCTCTGATTGTCTTCGCTGCTTTTCCTCAGCAACTGGCTTAGGTGCACAAGCCCACACACTCTCAAATCTTAGACACGTGCCAGAAAAAATGGTTAGTAAGAATGTTCTCTAAAAGCACAGTATAAATGGGAAAGGGATATGTTAACTGTGTCTGTTCCGTTCTTTCCACTTGCCAATTCCAAGGAGAAAACCTCCATGCTTGAAACTACTTCTTGTGCATGGTAGGTAACCTATCAAACAGGAAGCGCATCTACGGACAGCAGTGAGTCATTCAAGTCTCTGGAGCCTGTTGCACTCGGTAGGGAAGCCAATAACTCCTGCACTGCTGAGAGGTTTTGAGACCTGAAATGCAGAAGCTTGCACAGAGCTCTGGTAGTGGTCATTGTATGGGCAGTACACTCACACTGCCATTCCCAAGATGGCTTATACTGTGCAAAAGGAAAAAAGCGCCTTAAAATTCCTCACCAGTGGACTTCTTCTAAGCAGCTACAGCATGATGGGATTTCCTGTGAGAGCAGGGCTCCAGCCATGCTCCGTAGGGCCCAAGCCCTGCTGCAGCTCCCCCGTAGCAGAGCACTGCGGTGTGAGCAGCTGAGCGCACTTGCAGTGCAGCTCTGTGCAGGTGCACTTTACAGCTCTGTTCCTTCCCTTCATAGGGAGAGCAGTGTGGAAAACAGTGGGTGGGAAGATCCTTTCTCAAGAAGTCATTTTTTCCACTCTCTTTCCTCAAGGTAGGATAAACCGAAATTTAAGCTTTTCTTAACAGAATTCTGCACTAAAATGTCACGGGTTATCATCCAGGAAATTAAAGGTATATCAATGTAAAGATATCATATAAATCAAGATGGATTCCAGCTTCCTGCTGCCGTTCACTGGTAGGTTGCAGTCAGTTTGCAGTGTACCAGTGTGTAAGAGAGGTTACGTTCCAGCTGCAGCCCACAGCGACACACCTGCACTGGGGCAAGAGCAGATAAGCTGCTTAATGCAGACAGGATTCTTAATTCTCCTTACAACTGACCCAAAGAAACCCCTGCAAGAACATTTCTTTTTTTTCCCTTCTGGATGGAGTTTGTTCTTGTGTAGGCAGGATGAGAATGCATCCACAAATCACTGCTGTTTTTATTTGTCCATGTGTAATGAGCTTTGTGGTCAGGGAGAACCGATGAAAACATTGATAATTATGCTTTGAAAACTGATTTATGGTTGGTGCAAAACGGAGACGTTTGTATGTTTTATGTGTTTGCTTAAAGTCTTAGATTTTTTTCCTAGTTCTTAGCTTTTATTCTTCGCCTTTTAACTTCAGCTGAAAGAATGGTAGCAAGAGCAAAGGAAAGAGAGAACAGAAGTGTTTTAGTTTAGGATAAAAAAAGTATTTTTTTATTATTATTCTGTAGAGAGCAGGTATGTTTTAATTTTCACTTTGATAGGCCAATTCTGGAGACTGAGTGACACTCTCAGTTAGCTCTCCAACCTTTGCTCCATCCACGCAGTCTGAGATCTCCCAGCTATAACGCCCTTCAGCTCATGTTGCTACATACGATCTGCTATGCAGGAATCCATCCTGGGCACAGTACTTCTTTATTTACGCAATGTTACTTGCATATATCTCTCTTCTCTTCCCACTGCTCGTATGCCTGAACTGTAATTGCACAGAGAGGAGTTTGCATAAGCTTTCTGCCCATAGAGATTTATTTATCATGAATACTGAAACATATACAAACAGACCATTAATATTACCTTGAAACAGTACCCTAATTATTGTGCGCAATGTTTAGAAGTAAACAAGGAGAACTGGTAAGGTGTTGTGACTCCAGAGAGCTGTTACTGCTGCATCCCAAAGAAATTCCAGAGGGTGCTGCCAGCTTTGAAGGTAGTCATCTGTGAGGGCCTGACTCAATCGTCCATTAAAAAGGACAACAAACTAGGAAAATTAGAACTGAATGACGAACCCCAACATTTCAAAAGCAATCTTGGAGAATCGGAGTGGATTCTCTAAAGTTGCTTCAGAAACTGGGACAACCACTTACCCAACTTACAGAGTAGGAGAGCAGCTTTACCTCCACGTAGTAAAACCACAGAACATGCAGATGGACTGCACCAAATCTCTGTCAGAGATAAACGGGCAGAGCCTGATCAATAGAGGGTGAATCTGAAGAAGGCTGAACTTCTTCTGCGGAAGGAATCTGTTGACGATAAGCATTTATTGTAAACAAGATCTCACCTATATGCTAATAGGCATCCATATAGTTCCTTGGCCTTCTAAGACCAAAAAGTGGTTATGGGATGGGAAAAGGAAAAGAGCAATGATCACATATGCCTAGATCTCAGTGAAAAATTATTTGCAGAGAAACTGTAAATTTGCAGGTGAGATACTGAAGTAGCGCTCAGTTAATAAACCCAGTGTGTTTACAAGGAATACAATCCTGCATGAATGGGTGAGACCTGAAGCCACTCTGATTAATCTCTAGAAGTGATCACAACCAAATCTCTTACAGAACAGCGTACAAACACTGACATACGTCTACAAAGCTGTATCAGCTCCTAACTCCCTATGATTAAAACAACATATAATGACTCACCTACTAGAAGCACTAATGGAAAAAATGTTTTTACAGAAATGAGGTTGTGAATGTTTCCTATATGGTTTTTCTGATCTCAGCTTCTTAGGAGTTAGTACCATTAGCCCTGGAAATCTCAGTCAAAACATTCATTTGTCCCTGGTCTTAACTTCCTTCAGAAAGATATGAAAGTCAGCACTGATGAGCAGCCTAGGGAAGAAGCCTGGGCAGACTGTGGGATACAGAATTTGTTGAAAGATTCTTTCTTGCATGGCGAGGAAGAAAGAGGGCAAGTTTTTACAAATACTGAGAAAAACGACACAAACAGATGTCATATTGCTCTGTAATTTTGATGGGGTTGATGCTGAAGACATTGCTTTTTTGAAGGGAAACGTTCTGTGCGATGTTCCTAGGCTTTAAAACGGAGGAGATAGCAGGAAAAGGAGGAAGCTCAAGAATTGTTTGTTTTTATGGAAAGTCTCCTTAACGTGACGAGGAGCCAAATGAGCGGCTATGTAGAGATTCAAAGACAGAGAGAAGCAAGAGTTGTCTTTTTGTTCTCCAGAAGCAGAGCGGGCACAAAATGCTGCATTATTCTTGTTACAGGGGCAGATGGAAATGTGCTGAAGAGGAAACATCAGGTGAAAGGAGATTCTCTGAGTTGGAAGGAAAGAGAGACCCTCTCCAGAAGGAAAGGAAGGATCTGGGATACCGAAGTCAGAGTTTTAATGCTGGACAGTAGACAGCATTTCACACTTGGGCGCACAATGTGGGGATAAAGAGGAAGACTATCTGGGAACGATAAGAAAGGACGTGCATCAGGTTCTGGAGCCTTTCTGGAAATGTACGATAGATGGTGAGCTCACTGAACCTCCAGGAAGGTTGCTGGTATCCTGACCAGCAGCTGCACAGTTGCTTGTAGAAACACGCAAATCAAGTTAGAGAGCATTTGCAGCAATAGGATTAGTCCCTACAGCTACCCACTCACTCTGTAATGGAGAGGGGTGCACAAGAAGCTCAACTTCAAGAAGCTTAAGCTTAACTATCCCCTCTTGCTACAGATTCTATTGAGAGAATTAAGAGACGAGGGGAGATAAATACCTGTTATTCATATTAAGACCAAATAAGCAGAAGCAGGAACTGCCTTTTCTCAGAGCCAAGAAGGAGACAGTGTCTGCAGCGCATGTTGGCTACATCCTAGATCCGGCCCCGGATGCCTGCAAGTAGCTAGAGAATGCAGAGGTCAAGCCTACTGCCTTGATAAAAGAGCTCAGAACATTCAGAAAGTGAGGCTACTTCAAAAGGGCAAAATATAACTGTCAGAACTTAATAGTGGCCCTGTTTTATTTTGTTTTGTTTTTTAACGTGGAAGCACAGTGCAGAGTGCTCAGCCCACGCTGAGCAAGCATGTAACCTAGTGAGAGGAAAACAAGTTAGGCTGTACAAAGCAGACTACAGTGTCTGTCAGCAAGCGTGGAAGTCAGCTGCAAATTCTGAGCAGCTCTGGGAAGATATGGGTTTGAATAGAGATCCTTCATTTTCCAATGTGACTTCGGCTTGATGACCAAGGAAGTGCCTGAATTGAAAAGACACCTTTAAAACTCAGTTGCAGGAGATACTTCTCCAGCTGGGTGAACAGAATAGAAGTAAAAGCTAGCTTCCATCCTATCTCTGAGAACAGTTGCCCCTGGAAAAGGAGGGATGGGAGAGATGTCTCTTGTCTCCTGGAAAGCAGGCCCCTGTGGCGTGTCATGGATGCTCAAAAGCTTGGTAAAACTGGGTACTTATGGGCTCACTAAAGGCAGAGGTGGAAATGGGTCTGACAGAAAGTGTGACTTCTTTAAGGGTGATGAACTTCATAGCAAGCAAGAATCCTGTATCTTCCCTTCTCACGGACGTGGAGACACTGTCAGGAGAAGGAGTTAGGCACTTTTCAGCTCCACGCTGCCTGTTTGGTGGGAACAGTGCAAGGGGGGGAGGCTGTTGTGAGCCTAAAAGCACAACTCTTCTTGGGTGGAGGTCAAGGGGCTTGCTAGCCTATGTATTGCAGTGCAGCAAAGTAAAAACCCACCAGGGCCTGAGAATGGCCTGTTCTGTGTTATAAGTCCTTTAAAAGGATCAGAGCTATGGCCTGCCTTCCTCCATGGCCTCTTGTCACTGAAGCAGGCAGAATGGGTATGGGGCAGTCCCTCCTCCCTTTCCTTCTTGTTCGCAAGCTCGGTTTGAACACTTGACAGTGCCCTTCCTTCCCTTCTTGAGTTTGTTATCTAGTGAAGGAAAAACATCACTTCCTGAGACTAGCTCCCTCCACCAAGAGGACTTGCACTGGGTGCTGTGGTCTGCAGCTCCAGGACTGCAGATCATGGGAGAACTGGTAATCAGGGACTAACCTGGTCTCCACTTAGAGGGAGCACCAGTGGCTTCTGCTATCACATTCCCAAATACACATCTCCACTGGCTTATGGAGCTGCCCTAATACATCCTCGCTATATAGAAGGCAGGATCTGTTATAGCTCCAGTTCAGGAGTCCTTATTCAGGCAGACAGTGCACTGAGCTTCACGAGCACTGATTCAGTAAAGATTTGTGATCATTCAATTCTTGATCTCTTTAAAATCATTGTTTAAGAAAACAGACAACTACAACTGATATGAAATGGCATTTGGCTGGGCACAAGGAAAGAGTTGGAAGTAACCACTTTAACTCATATTTCAAGGGCTAAGTTGTTGAAGTTTAAACCCAGGTCAGTCTATTTTACACACGTTAAGATTTGTCCATCAATTCCTAAGCCATGTTGCTTTGCATTTGACTCGGTCCTGTGTCTGCTAGGCTTTACTTCTGTTTTGTGATGAAGCTTTGCTTCCTTGTTCTATCCACTGAGAATGTGACTAGAATGAACATTTTTCACTGGGATTGAAGCACAGAAATTTTCAAGCATGGGCTTTGTTCACGTTGCATTTTCACGCTCTCCATAACTAGCCATTCAACTACATTAGTAATACAGAAGCACTAGCTGTGCAGGCCAGACTGTCCCTATAACACTTGTATGGCAATGTGCATGTGAGGCCCACTGAAACATTTTTCTGAAGGAATTCTGTTTGTTTAAAATGTGGACAGTTGCACAAGGGAAGACTGAAACAAAAATACATACATGCTGCTTGCCATTGTAAGGTGTACCTCTGGGGAATATGAGAAAGGAATAAACGTAGTATAAAATTAGAATTGCTACCTTAGGTGTATTTTAGTTGGCAACTCTGCATATTTTCTCTGCTCTTCAAACTATAGTTTAGACCTGTGATTTGGGAAAATCAGCTTGTTTTTGGCAAACTGAAAGATTTTTACCCACTAAGCATTCGACCGCGTGTATATTTTACATCCAGAATGTAGTAATTTTGCTAAGAGTGAACCTCACACCACTTTACTGTATATATAGATAACTGTAGATGTAATTCTGCACGTGCTTGTATTTAATGCTAAGTATTTGTGAGAAATGACAAGGTTGTGCTTGTGGGAATGGGACCTCTTCTTAAAATAACAGCAGCAATTTGGCAACTAACCTTCACCAGGGAAGGTTTTTAAATCACCCTTCTTCAACACAAGATATGTTGCAGTAAGAAACGTTACCCATACTACTTCAGTTGTGACTTGAATGCGTCTGAGCTTCAATACATTTATGTTGTATTAAAAAGATTTAGAAATATCTTATTAGTGACTGAAAGCAGCTTGAAACTTGCCTTTATACAGAAGGATGGAGAGAAGGTTCCATCCTCCATCAGGCACTGGAACGGCCTGCAGCGTACTTTGTCCAGAGGGCACAGACTTACCAGGTTCAGCACTTGATATGGTACAAGATAAGCACCTCAAGGCTTCCTCACTGCAGGGTGGAGAACAGACAGGTCATTAAGCACTTTGCAAGTGCTTCTCCTTCTTTCCAGCTGGAACACTGCGTTTTATAGACTAACTGAGTGTTGCCTTGTTTTGTGTTAATGAGATGAGGGAAAAAAAGTGAGCATGGCAGGCTGCAGTAGAATGCCTGGTGTACTCACTGGGCTGTAAATCAGGCTGGAGTGACCAATTCCCATGTTAGGAAGTATAAATTGAAGATGAGATGCTCAATGAGAATTCAAGTTGCTATAAAAAATAACAACACGGTTATTTCTTATTAAAAATTAGGAGTCTCTTTCCAGGAAGACCTTATGAAAACCATCACCTCAGCTGACTCAGATGTTGCTAATCAGGGGAAAGAGTAAAACAACACAGAACAGATGCTTGAAATGCTGACTAACCTTCACTGTATACCCCAGAATACAACACAGAAGAGTCTGGAAGCTAATGTTGTGCTGCAAAAGTGCCAAGTAATCAAGAAGTGGAGATCAAAACTCTTCAAAAAGCAATTTTCTAAACAGATGTCTTACTGTTATCTTTCTTCCTTCCTGAACTAAGCCTGAACTAGCTCACCTGGATTTAAAAGATCTCCAGGTGAGACGTTTCATCTCAAGAGCTGACTGCAAAGGGTGTATCAAACAATGGCATTCTTTATTACTGAACTCTGCCTTAGAGCTCTTGTTTTTACAGCAAGGCAGTTCTTGGTGTGACTGGCCGAGTCCTGTGCCTCCTCTAGCATCTAGACGGCAGAGCCATCAGTCTCACAGGCTCAACAACAGTGTGTTTTGCCTTGTAGAAGTTACCAGCAAGGAGAAACAACTTCCTCCTCAGCAAGAACACAGCATGTTCTCCTATTTTCAGTTCCACCCCTTCATTCCACTACAGGTTATCTTTTCCATGGTGAGCAATTTTCATGTTCTTTGATCTGTCACTGTGCCCCTCTGTAGCCATTGCCTTGCACCCAGCCTTGGACCCAGCGTGGGCTGCATCTTCCAGACTTGCAAAAAGGAGTTCGCAGTGAGGGTGAGTGAGAAAACTAGCCTTTGGAAAAGAAGAATAGGTCACTTGTGACCTGGAAAGGTGTGTCACGGAAGCTGTGTTTTGGGCAATACTGGCGGGCTCTGAAATGGCTGATGATGGGCCCTCAGGGGTCTGCTGGCCGTGGAGGACCCATGGGGAAGCAGAAGAGCAGTGGAAGGCAAGGAATGGTGGAGGAAGTTGAGTAAAAAACAAGGGGCAGCAGAAAGAAACTGTTAGACAGAGCCTAATGTCCCTCATAGCCTCGTGGAAAGAAGGACTGAGCATAACATTAATGGAAAGCAAGAGGTGTTGGGGCTGGGGCGTGGGTAAGAGGGGTATTTAATGGGAACAGACTTTATGGAAAGGAGAGAAGCGTGTTCCCCAAAATGTTTAATTGGTTGTAGTGACCTGACTCCACTGTCAGGCAACCAAGAAAATGTAAATTTGTGCTACCCAGTGGTGCACAAAGATGCTTTCTGACCAGGTATTTAGCAAACTCAATTAAGTACTCTGTTATCTTCCAATGAACAGCTCTGTGTTAAATGTTTTACTGCAAGATGGTATCTAAATGCTTTAACATTTGACACAGATGCTGATTTCCAAAATTAAAGGAAGTCTTCTCTTCTGATGATGTTTAAAAAACCAACTCACTTTCCCTGGAGGAATCTGATTTAAGGAGCCACCAGCAAGCACCAGGGCAACTCCCAGTCCATTTTCAGCACTCATACCAGCACTAATGTAAGGTCACTAAGTGTTTTGAAAGCCCTACCCAGTGTGCCCTCCTCTATTTCAAATGCTTCATTGTATGGGATGAGTCCTAACACCCTACTGATAATAAAGTAACTGTACACTTCCTCCCTGTGTTCTGAGCAAATATGCTGAAATTATTCATACCACAGTTTAAAACTATGATCCAGTAAATGTTTGGAAAAGTGCAAAGATTGAAAGCTATAGTATATGGTGAAATCCGTAAGCTGCACTGACAGATTAAAGACCTAGTGCTTGTTTCAGTTTTGTAGCCAGGTAAATGCATAGCCAGTATGTCTCTTTCAGCCAGTGCAGTTGGGCAGCAGTTGCACTGTGGAACCTGGGATCAGACATGGGGTCTAGTTTTGTGTTTCTAGTCTATAGCCCCTCGTTATGATGGTGGCTGAGGGAAGGAGCGTGGGTCACTGTTGGAATAAATGTCGGCTCCCATTCAGTGCAGAAGGACATGCATTGTTAGTCTGAATATTTTCTGCTGTTAAAGACATTCCAGTGGATAGCACTACTTCAGATCACAGTCAGTCTAAGGTCTCTGGGGGTTGCTGTCAGGTACTTGTATTTCTGTGCCCCTCAAAGAAGTACAATGGTTGTAGGCTGAGAATTGAAAGGCAAGTGAAGAACATGCAGTTCCCTCAGTAACTGTGGATCATCGAGGTTGCTCATAATAAGGCAGAGCATTAACAACAGCATGTTCACTAACATCACTGACTTCACTGTGGATGAGCAATGGCAGTGCATTATGTCTGCAGGGGGAACCATAATTGAGAGCTGCCTGTCTTTTGTACGTTGTTTTCATTCATAGAACATCTTATGTACTGGAAATGCACTCCTACGCTTTCATAGATTGCAGAGCAGAGCTTCTGAGTGCTCTTGACATGTATTATAAAATCATAGAATGGCCTGGGTCGAAAAGGACCACAATGATCATCTAATTTCAAACCCCCTGCTATGTGCAGGGTTGCTAGCCACCAGGCCAAGCTGCCCAGAGCCACATCCAGCCTGGCCTTGAATGCCTCCAGGGATGGGGCATCTGCAACCTGTGTACTGAGCAGAAGCTTTAGAGTGGGTCAAATGAAGGTTGCTGTGCTTCTGGGAGAAGAACCCACCTGGGAGGACAAGGAGCCACCCGCGGGTTTGGTAATTGCTAAGGTCAGTAACACATGCTGTTTCTCAGGTGGCCATCATTTGTGTGTCCTGTGTTTGGAGCTGGCGCAGTTGGGCAGTGTGAATGTTTAAGCTGGGGTCAGCTTGCTTTTTTAAGGTTTGTGAACTTACTTTGTCCAAGAACTGCCTCAGAAACTGACTCTCGAGTATGGATGAAGAACAAAGCATTCACTTTCATGGTTCCTTGCTGTTTCTTGACCACCAAGTGACACTGACCAGAAGCTCTGCTCCTCCTGAAACTGCTGTCGCTGGTTGTGATGTGTTAGCTGGGCACCTGAGGATGCAGCAGTGCCCACCTTTTGTTGCCTGACCCCTGATGCAGGGATCAGTTCAGTTGAGGAGCTGAGGCTGGTGAGAGCACGGGGCTGTTCCTTGGCCTTGGCCCTCCTTTTCACGTTGAATGTTAGCAAAAATTTCTTCTCAGAAGGAGCAGAGATGCAGTGGCACAGGCTGCCCAGGAAGGTGGTGGAGTCACCGTCCATGCAGGTGTTCAAGAACCGTGGGGATGTGGCACTGAGAGCATGGTGGGATGGGCTGCTGGTTGGACTTGATCTTAGTGGCCTTTCCAACCCTAGTGATTCTGTGCCTCTATCGTGTGATTCCCACAGACCGGTCAGCAGACAGCCGCGACGTGCGGGAGCCGCAGTGACCCCAGCCCAGCAGCAGTAACCCGAGGGGGAGCCGTGCAGTCCGCACCCTGCCGTGGGTCCGCCGGGCAGCGTGCGGTGTGGAGCTGCCACAGCCCCACCGTTTGTTTTGTGCTGCAGCGAGCACGCCCACATGCAAATCGGCTCGTCCCCGCCTCCCAAACATCGGCGGCTTGCTCTCTTGCTGAGGGAGGAGAGAAAAAAAAAAAAGAAAAAGACGAAGGAGACGGGAAAAAGAAAAAGTGAAACGTGGTGGAAAAAAAAAGGAAAGAAAGAAAGAAAGAAAAAAGAATAAAACAGAGAAGAGGGAGAAAAAAGGAAGGAAAAACGATCCCAGGCGCAGCCCGCCCGTGGAAGGGGCGGGCGGTACCGCCCCGTCGCGGGCTGCCCCGCTCCGCCCTATAAAGACACGCTGAGGGACGCGGGCTCCCGGGAGCGGGGCCGGCGTCGGGGCCGGAGCCGGATCCGTGAGTGGCAGAGCTGAGCTCGGGAGAAGTGGAGCGAAGCGAGACGAGGCGGGTCGGCTCGGTGCGGGACCGAGGGCGGCTGCCCAGGGCTCCCCGGCCCGGAGGTAGGCACGGTACAGCACGGCACCGGCAGCGGTTGGGGTGGCGGTACTGCTCGTCCCCGCTGCGCCCGGGGCAGCAGCACGAGGCAGGGGAGAAAAA
>PPHD01013955.1:0-17011 GCA_002909625.1 Bambusicola thoracicus | reverse complement strand
TCTTTGATACTGCTTTTTAATACTGGTACATCGAGTGAAGTGACTCTCAAGCACATGGTTTTGTTAAGTAGTTGGTTAAGGCAAGCTTTGGGACTGATAGCAATTTATAGGGCAAGCTGCTTTTCCTTTAAATGTGATCCAGAGGGCCACAAATGACGTTTCATGTGGGCTAAAAGAATGGCAAGAAAAAAACTTGGGATGAAATGCTTAACATTTTTCTTTTAATCTATATTTAAGATTATTGGATAAATCAGTTGGAAAAAATATAGCAAATATGTCAATCCTCCATGAATTACACATCTTAAATCAATAAGCAGTAAAACAGCATCTTCTGTAGAAACATCACAGCTAGATAAGATATACCTTGCCAGAGGCTCCTTCTGTCTTAAGACTCTCTAGCAATCCCAGCACTTGATGCAGTGATCCTATGAATTTCCCACAGCAGGCAGTGGGAATGACTAACATTCTTTTCAGTTCTATCCTCAGTAGTGGACCCCTTGCACAGACTGCAGAAAACAATCTCTTAATCCCCTCCACTCAGTGCTGATCTAAAGGAGAAGATCAAAACACGACCCCTAGAATGACCTCAGCCTGCTCAGCAAGGGTCAGAGGTGTCAATCAGCTCCCTATGGGACCTTGTTATTCTCTAAGGAATGCACTTTGCAGCAGACAAACAAGAAAACTCCTTTAGAAGTATGCTACACAAATACATGAGGATTACTGGCCATCTTCATGAGATGTACATGCAAAACAGAAAGCAAAAATTACAGGTATATGATCAGTTCACTGAGGCCAATTTTTTTCAGTGCTTAATGTTTACATTTCATCCATCAAATGATTTCTCAAAATACAGCAGAAGACACTAGTGGAACAGCTAGTAAAAATAATTGCACAAATCCAGCATAGAAAGAAAGACATCTCAAGCAGTTTGCTGCTGATGCCAACTTGTTAAATGTACTATTTTCCATTTTTAAGCCTCAGAAAGGGGGAATAAAGCTGGGAACACAACTGTATATTGAAGATAGATAGATTTGTAAGTCTAATTAAAACGTCTCTGACAGAAGCATCTGTTCAACTTAATTGTCTTGAAGCTAAAAAAGGTTCATCCACTCAATTCTTAGGAAAACTGTGAATTAGCTGCTTGACTAATTAGCCTCTAATTTCAGTGTCAACAGTATGGTGGCAAACAATGCATTACTTAATCCCTTTGACATACGTAAGTCGACTTACAAGCTATTCATTTCTTTGAGGATAATTACTTATCTTTTGGTATATTTGTTCTGTTACTCTGTCACCCAAAAATGAGATCTTTATCTGAAGAGATAAGTTAGAAAACATGGACCTTTTGGACCAGTTATCAAGATTTTGATCTGTGTAAGACAGTGTATAGCATTTGCTGCATGTGACAAAACTTGGGTAAACGAGATATGTCAGCATTAAAAAAAAGCTCATATCTGAATGTGGAAGACCCCTCAGTTTTCAGGCTCCATCCAAAATACAATTTGTAAGTAGCTAGAGGGACTCAAGGATTACAGCATCATGGAGATGGCCAGAAATGCTTAAGTTAATTCTAAAAAAATAAAAGGAACAAAACCCACGTTATTATAAATCTCAGGAGCATACCATTTTTCTATTGCTTATCATGTTTGTAAAGAAGCACACTTTTATACCAGTGCTTTTTCACTTGTACTCCCTTGACCAATGGTGGTCTGGGATAAGCAAGAGAAGGAAGTCTGCAAAATAACTGGAAAAAAAAAAATACCAAAACCTCAAATGAGCAACCACAAAACAGAACATGCATTTGATATTCCCCTGCACTTACCTGAAGGAGGCACTGAGCAAATTGAAACTACAGATTACAGAAGAACAGTTCAAATTAATCCTCATTTTTATCACACTGAGAATGTGTTTGATGGTCTTCCTGTTATTTTCCAATTAACACAAGAACCCTAGAGCACTGCTACATTCTAGTATTTGTCAGTATGCTGAGCAGATCCAGTTCAGTGTACAATGTACTCTTAGAACATGGTGTATGTGATGCCATAGCACGTAGCTTTCTTTGTCATGCCATGACTCTGCTGCACCCCTGCAGAGGCGCTCGCTCCTACTTGCTATTAGTCTTTATTCCAGCTCTGCATATGTAAGACCACAACTGCTGCCTCACTCTGTCTACTGATGACCAGTGGAAGGAAAAGCTGTGATATTCCTTTTCCCAGCAACAGGGTCTCAGTCTGACCAAGGAGATTAAAGCAAATTCACTGTGATGCAAAATAAGATGCTGGAAAGTGAAGATCAAGAAAGATTTGTATACTGTTCATGGCTCAGATCTTCAGGCAACATGGAGATAGTGTGGAACTCATTGCTAGATGATCTGGAGAGCACACGTTTAAGGGTTCAAACCAACTATGCCAACTCATGTGAAAAAATAACCCATTGTTAGCAAACATAAAATCACCGTCTTTGATTTAGATGATGTCTAAACCACAGATTAGATAGAGATGAGAAAATATCTGAATAAGTCTCTCTACAAATGCACTTTGTTCTACTGCTTTCTTCCAGGCATCCAGTAGTAGGGAGAGAACCTTAGGCTCAGTGATGGAAGAGAGCACTCACTCTTCACAGCGAACTGCAACTGCTGACCAGAAAAGCATCTATATGACGAGTATAACAGTGATGGAGTCAAGGGGGATGCAGAGGGTGTTAGAATCTTTGTAAAAGATTTTTCTTCCCTGCTTCTAACAAGAGTAAGGATAAAGGCAAGCTATTTGTGGAACAGCAAAACCCCACTAGCCCACAGACTCAAAATCCTGCAGCAACATTCTAGGCCCTTTTCTACTGTAGTTTAGTGTCAGAAGCAATTGAAAAACATGTCCAACTAGATTGAAGATTTCCATTGGCAGAGTAGCAAAGAGTGCTGTCTACCTTCAAAATCAAGTTCTGGATCAGTTGACGTAAGTACAAAGGGAGATGTTGCTTTAGGCACTGTCACTTCTGGGAAATTCTGCAAGGTTCTGCAGATGGCCAGGCCTGCCAACCTGAAGCATTTGAAAGATCCAAATGAGTGAGAGAAAGAAAGTTCCAAGTGCAGAATCAACCAACTAATCACAAAACTTAGCAATCTGACATTAATCCTGACTGTTAATCACAAGTCTGCTAGAATATAAAGATTTGTTTCCCTTTACTAACTGAACATATGCCAGAATTTACTAGAAGTCAACGTAAGATCACATTTGCATTACAGCACTTATCAGATTACTTGTTTTCTAAAGAGACAGTTGCCACTATAGTAAACAGATGCTACTGTCTGCACTTAACATGCTGAGTCACAACAAACAAAAGAAATTACAATGCAGTTCTTCCTCAGTAGCTTCCATGTACCATACCTTTCTGATGCCCATTTATGTCCAAAACCAGCTGTTTGTTCATTCACAGACTGTGTTTTAGACTGCTGAGGGGTCTCAGAAATGATCAGGTCATTTCTTGGGATGTCTTGTTTGAAAGCTCACTGCCTCTCTGGCAGGAGAAAGCCTCTGGGCTATGCTACTAATATTGTTATGGCATCACATCCCACAAACACATCTGAGCTCGCTTTGGTAGCACTGTTGGCACATCTTGTATTCAGCTAGCTTCTAAACAGATTTTGCAGCCAGTATTGCCCTAACTGTAACTACTCTCAGTGTCAAAATTGCTTGCTTAAGGAAAGAGGTATTAAATCTTCAGTCAGAGCCTTCTGCTCTAATTATAGTTTCTGCTCTCATCTAGACTCTTGAAGGAATGTCTGCAAGAAAGGCATTTTCTTTTTTAAAATCTAAAGAGCAGAGATGGAGAAGCAGATTCATGCTTAAAACAGCTTGGAAGGAAACGCTTGGGATCCCCAGGGGGATTGAGAAACATGTGGGTTTGGGATGAAAAGAACCAAGCCAAGAACTAGCTGGCCACTTCCAGCTTTCACACCATAAATCATTACATTCTTTAATAGTCAGCCAGCTTTCACATACAGAAAGAAAGTGAATACAGTAGGATGTAGCAGATAAGATACAGCCTAGTCAAGAGCACACTGTGTCAGGTATCCTTTCATATTCGTAGTGGCAGTGCAGAAACAACTGGCAGGAGGCCCAGCGTCTCTGTAAATCAATACAGCTGTTTATTCAAACCAAATGCCTGGCAAAAATATCAAGCTTTGATTGTTGTAGCAATTTCCAAAAGGAAATTAATAACATTTCAGGAGATGACAGCGAACCCATGTGAGAACAAAAGAATTCTTTCCAACTAAGTTTTTATTCATTATAGGGCTTGCTTTCAGTTCACTGCTTCAAGGTAATAATAGACAGTACCCATTATTATTAGAATTGATTATCATAAAACCCAACAGATTACAAGACAGATATTCCTTCCCAAATATTCCTGACAGTAGAAAGCTTCAAAATATATTTGCAGTCACAAATGCATGTGTATAAGCTTCTTGGCCACGTGTGGGAATCAAATGCCTAGATTTACATTTGACTGCAAAGTCTGCTTAAGAATGGCATGGACATGTGGTGCTGGAGTGCTACATAATCCTCTGGGTAAGAAGCCAGACTTGGCATGACTTGGCCCAAGGTTCTGCCTGTGTACAGGAATCAGTGCAGCAGGAGAACTGATTTTCTGCCATGTGATATCTCGCTCTAATCCATTTTTTCCCATTTGTGGCTAAGACAGCAGGTACATAAATCACTGTTACACAGTGAAGTAGGAAAAAACAAAAGAGAAGGATAATGTGCATCTTTAACTTCTCTTTCCAGACTATCCTGGGTCATACAAATGTTGGTAGTATTTCTGCAATAAATAAATTGCTTTTCATTGTACAAGTGGTCCCTTTCTATTTTCAAGGTTATTATTAATTTAAATAACCTCCCAAGGGATGGAACTAGATACTCTTATAAAATACCACTGACAACTAAACAAACAAAAAACCCACTATGACCTTTGCCATTTTTAAGCTATGTTGATACAATTTATTGGAAAGAATTTAAGACAACAGGGCAATTTGACAACTGCAAATGAGCACTGGGAACAAAACTAAAGTCTGTCCTTTTTACAATGATGAACAATATTGTTTCATCGTGGATGGGAATCACAACACAGGCACTGGTCTGGCCCACTGTCAGAGTAACAAACCTCTCCTCTTGAAGTTACTGATTACATGCAGGAGGACTTCTGGTTGGAGCAGCACTAAAAGATTGAGAGTGAGAAAGCAAACAATTCAGCAAGTGTAGATTACTACTGTAGGGAATCTGCTTTAGCAGGAGGCTTGGCCTCCATCAGTGATCTTCTGAGGTCCCTTCTTCAATTCTGTGATTCTGTGATTCCTTAGTCTGACCTTTTGTCACATGTACTGCAGGAGCTATGGATTCCAGAACATTCATATATTTAAATAAAATCTATGGTTACTGACACTGCCTATGGACAAGGCAAAAAAACAGCTAATTTCACAAAAGACCTACCAAGCAAAAAAAGGATTTGCCTAAAGCAGGAATTGCCTAAAGCAGACAACATTAGGATGTTCAGAACAATCACTATAATAGCAAGGGCCAGTAACCTGCTCTGAGAGACAGGATTCCTTTCATGCTGCGCTAACTCACTTGATTAAGAAGCACAAGGACCATCTTACTACTCTTAGCCTGCATTTTTTGAAAAGAAACAAAACCTGTATCCCCAAGGATCACAGACTGCTAAAATGGCAGAAAAAAAGTTCTTTGTCACTGTGTTGTGGAAGAGATTTGTAGGACAAGACAGCCAAGGTCAGCATTCGGAAGCTAAGAGCTTGGCAGATTTGTCATTAATTCCTGCACTGATATATTGCTGCAACTTCTCAGATACAGCCATGATACGAAAATAGGTGCAAGGCCATTTCATAGAAGTCCTTCAACTGGCAATAGAAGGTATCTAACCCTCCCAGACACAACTCTCTGAGTTGTGTCTCACCTCTCACTGTTACAACAAGAGGTAGTTTTGTTTTGCGTTTTTGCTATTAATGTAATGTTAGATATAACTTTTCCTTTATCGTTTTAAGCTTGATCATAGCCATAATAATCAAGGAGAAAAGGAGCACTGAAGATGCTCCCAGGTAAAGGTGTTTCAGATGGCAACCTGCAGAATTTCTTCTAATCTATCACTTCCCCTTGCAGAAACTCCTGCATCCAAGTTGAAGAATAGATGTGCAAAACAAAGAATGTTGAAACATCAACAACTGTCTCACACAGGCTGTAATTGAGGTCTAAATTGCATCATTAAATGACTGTTCTGCCCTACATAACGCACAGCCTGCAAACACAAGAACTCTATACCACAAACATAACCTTACATTACATCTAGCCTTCTCCCCTAGCTAGTGATCCTGGCCAGGATTAATCATCATCTGCTTCAGGAAAAGAAGATGAACTGAGAAAATAAGCCTTACATTGCTTCAAGCACTACCTGAACCTGGACTCAAAATCAGCGTAGCAGACAAAGCTGTAACATGGAAAAAGAGAGTAGAACATTATTTAAGAACAGAGATACAGTATCTGATCTATCACAGCATCAACCTGGAAATGAGTGAGGTTATTCCTGTACTTGGCCCAAAATTATAGTGATGCTACTCAGTCTACTGTAAACTTTGCTGTGTTTCGTGGTAAAGGACGTAATAGCTTCCCTGCTCAAAACAGTAATGAATTATGTATAATAGCGCATTATTATGTCTTACATCACAGGCAGGAGAGCAGACTATTCTTCTTCTAAGGTAGAAGCTCTGTCCTGAACAATCTGGCTATTTCTTTCCCATACCAGGAAAAATGTGCCTGTTTTGGTCTTCAGTAGGTCTGCTACAATATTCTTAATCCTCTAGTCAGCAAAGAAGTACAGACAATCTTACTGCTGGCCTGAAGACATGGACTTCACGATATTATATATATGACCAAGCACGTGCAAAAAACTTGCTTTTCAACATCATGAAAAGTACTTACGATCAACAAGAACAGAAATGATGCATATGCTGTATATCCCAGTATTGGGCATACTGGGCGATCTTGGCCACTGGAATCACAGAATCACAAAATTGCAGGGGTTGGAAGAGACCACTGAGTCCAATCCCCCTGCTACAGCAGGTTCCCTACAATAAGTCACACAGGTTCAGACGGGGGGTCTTGAATATCTCCACAGGAGACTCCACAACCTCTCTGGACAGCCTGTTCCAGTGCTCTGTCACCTTTACTGTAAAGTTCTTCTGCATGTTTCTGTGGTACTTCCTATGTTTAAGTTTTAGGCCATTGCTCCTTGTTCTGTTGCTACACACCACTGAGAAGAGTCTGGCCTCATCCATTTGCCTCCCACCTCTCTTTAGATATTTATATACATTAATCAGATCACCCCACAGTCTTCTTTTCCCCAGGCTGGACAAACCCAGATTACTCATCCTTTCCTAATACGGGAGATGCTCCAGGCCCTGTATCATCATCTTTGTGGCCCTCCACTGGACTCCTTCTAGGAGATTCCTGTCATTTTTGAAGTAAGGAGCCCAGAACTGAGCACAGTATTCTAAACATGGCCTCACCAGGGTAGAGTAGAGAGGGAGGATCACCTCCCTTGACCTGCTGGCCATGCTCTTTTTAATGCAACCCAGAACACCACTGGTCTTCTTGGCCACAAGGGCACACTGCTGGCTCATGGCCAACTCATTATCCCACAGAACATCAAGGTCAGGTCCTTCTCCACAGAGCTCCTCTCTAGCAGGTCATTCCCTAACGTGTACAATACAGAGTAAGTCCTCAAATTTTTCTATTTCAACTCCTTTCCTAAGTTTCAGAATGTAGATGTCACATCTGCTATGAAAAGACAATTCTACTACATCTAACGACTGGGGGATGATACAACTCAGAAGATCACATCACACTGGTCATTTCAGTCTCTCAAGTCCAAAACTCAACTCAGTTTTGATCATGCTAAACAGACCCTATGACTAGAAAAGGAGGGCCATCTGTAGATGAAGGACTTCATATTTCACAGAATCTCAGGATAGGATTCAGTGTTTAGACAGCGCAGTGAGACACAGGCAGGAAATTCATAACCCGCTCATCCTTGCATCAAACCAAGCGTGTTGCTGACATTCAAACAGAAAAAAAATAAAAGCATCCTGGAATGTTTTAATATAGCATTTAAACAAAGGACCAAAGGAAACTTTAGCCTGGCTCTTCAGAAATAGAGTTCTAAAAGTAGCCCCTGGTGGTTGAAAGTGTATAACATCATTGCCACCACTGAGGGAACTAGAAGTTAAACTCAGCCTAAAACAGCAGAAATAACAAGCTAGTGTTATATTCTAAAATACCTAGGTGGTTGCGGCTTTATTAAAAATAAAAACAAAATAAAAAGAGTTTGAGAATAGCATCAGTCGAGTAAGGAATCACTTTATAGGGCAGCTGTGACCAGTGCAGTTGCAACATTACTGTTAATGTATTTGATTGCTGCTGGTACTCTGTTTGCTCGGTATTGCTGGATTGTGACACATCTCCGAATAATGGACAGTGACTCCAGATAACCCATTTGCCATTATTGAGTTGATATTCAGGGAATGAGGCTTTTAGAATAGACCTTCCTTATACAAACAAGATCCATTTCTCTGGATCTTTCCAGAACATTGATGGGAAGCCTCAGTCTCCTCTGCCATACCACCAGCATCTGCCTCTGATGTCATGGGCCTACATAATAAAACAGGAAGCATTACGTTCGAAGCACTCCTCACACACATATATACAGATACACTACATTCCTGGTGTTAGAAATCTGCCTCTATGTAAGTTTGAACTATTTTTTACTGCTGTCCTCTAAATCAAAGTTCAGTAATGCTACTCCAGACAGTAAGTACTTGGCTATCTATCTCAAAGGGTTGTTTTTTGTCACCAAAGTATATCCCTTCTGTTTTACGTGTCTTACTTGATGTTCATGCTAAGTGAGCATGTGATAGGACTCTAAGATACTAAGGACTGCTACAAAAATAAGAGCAGAGAAAATTCTTAGTTCAATTTAAATGCGTTTTTAATGGAAACAAGCTCATCCCTACACCCATGGGGAACGTGCAGCAAATACTGTAGCAAAAAGCAAGAGGATACTTTCTGCTTTTTAAATCTACGAAATGCTGCAAGCTCACCGTTCCAATTTCTGTCACACCTCTACATGCTTTCTCTGTCTTCCATCACTCCAAAGCTGAATGCCAAAGTCAGATATCAATAAAGATGCAATTTAGAGCCACGGGCTGTGCACAATATGCAAATCACTATTGTAAGAAATATGAAGTAGGGCCCCTGTCTCTTTTGTCAGACAAAAAGAGACAGCATTTTCAAAGGCAACAGGTGGAAATTTGTTTTTGACAGTAGAAATTTTTCACCTAATATGAAACATGTGGAACACTTGTAATAGGATATAATATTGCCCTGCCATCAGGAAATTCCACTGGTGCTCTCTGGAGTGCTGGTTTAGGAAAAGAAAAAGGGAAAAAGGAAAATAAGAACAGGAATTGGCTAAGCAAAATATTTTTTCTGGATTCTACACTAACAGATGCATTAGAATCATGCTACTTGCAGGATAGGAGGGCTGGAAATTTGTGCACTTGCATACTCTGTAGCTTGAGAGAGAATATATGGAAACAGTTGTACAAAACTTGTAAAGATTAATTTTGAAAAATGAAAAAAATAGCTTCTATCGCATTCATGTAGTGTAAAAAATAACAGCATCTCCCATTACTGTCTATGCAGAAGGTTGTTTACATTACCTAAACATTAGAAAGAAGGACTTCAGTAGAAGAATTGATTCTAAGAGTATGAAAAATGTGTTTCTTTTCTTATATAACTTGCATTTCACAACAGGAACATTTTCAAATCTGAAGTTAGTTCTCACAAAGGCAGCTGTGATTTCCTTTTATATGTTCTGTAGCTGAAAAAAGAAAGCAGACTTTAATAGCCCAGGGCATTTCTCTCAATTGCCACGCACTGTTCTGGTAGGTCAACACTTCCTGCAAAAGCAGATTTATTTATTGATTTAAGCTAAACAGAATATTTTATTTTCTTCTTTAAAAATCTGATTTCCTTTAAAAATGCAACAATACGAACACAAACCAAAACCACTTCCTTACAATTCATTACCCCTTAATCTCTTACCCAATCTCTTTCACACTGGGCTACTTGCTAGCTCATTTATTTGTCCTTCCCTTCACAAACACACATAACAGAAAGAAAAGTATTTTGCTAATTGACTGATGTTGAGACATCAAACTCTCTAATAGCTGATCAGTGGTGAATACAAATGATTGGTTGCATGGTTATTCAATTAGTAATAAATAACTAAATGGGGTTAAAGATTCCCTCAGAACAGCCCATTCCTGAATCCGTTCTACAAGAAAGAAGTGGTTCTCTCATCTCCAGTGCAACATAGCTCATAAAATGTTTGTTTCTCAAAGAAACAACTGTGGAAATATATTGTGACTTGTGCTGTCCTTTAATAGGTGTTATATCAAGCTCTGCATAGTTATCTTGGTGCTCTGGAATCTAGGCTTTGCGGGGGCTATCTCAGATTCTTGCTCCTATCATTACTATCTTTATCTTTTTAGATGTTATCTGCTTTCTCACCAGTGCACACAACTCAATTTTCACACAAAGATAAAGAATATGGCACTTGGAAGTGTCAAAGACAGATAGCTGTTTATATTTGTTGCCAATATCTTCGTTCATGTTATGTTATGATCTCTAATATGGACAGACTCAAAAATAAAACCCAGTTCCCTGGAAGTGGAGCTGTAAATTCCAGACTAAGTGATCTGAAGGGAAGAGATATTGGCAGCTTAGTCACGTGCACATAGTGAGCTTCTTTCTTGAAGGTGGTATCACTGAAAACCTTTTTGGTTAAACAACCATCTGGACACCATTAGAGAACAATAAAGCCAGAGACACCAGTAAATAGCAAGGGGCATCACAGAATTTGGTAATGCATGTCAGTAAATTTTATAATCTGGGGAGACAGCAGCCAGTGATCTAGGTGATGCTGATGAAAGCTTTTTCCTATCACTTCATGATCATTCCAATCACTTCTGGTTCCTGCAGATTTAAATGACAATACCTGCTAAGAGAAAAGATCCCTTACACGTTATTACGTTCTGCCTCACCTGCTGCTCCAGCTAGATAACAGCCCTATCACCTTTCCAGTCTTTGCAAAAATTAGTGGTGCCTCCATTTGCTGCTACCTGAAGGATGGATAGCTTAAGCAACCTCATTTTATATGGCACAGTTAGGTACAGATTACAGGACTCCACTGAGACGAAATGTGAAACTAAATTTGACAGCAGCACTGAGATGAACCACTTAAACAGACACAGTCTAGGTTTTACACTGTGTAGTGTAAAAAGCATTTCCTTCTGCCCACAGTGAACAGCAGTCTACAAGTCTTTATCATTCCTGTTTGAGATATTCAAGCAGGATTTTAACTCCAGAGACTGAAACCCCTACAACAGTGTAAACATCCACATATCCACCAAGGTCATTAGAACTATGTGTGTAGATTTATTTCCATCAAACAGTCCAGAAAGAGCTTAAAGTTTTAATTCCCTCTGTAGACACACATGTACATGGCAAGGAACCAAATATGCCTTAGGTGACCAAGATGTTGCTAAAGAATGACAAAGTAGGGGTGGATGGAGTAGGGAAGTGTCCTCAGGGATGAAAAAGAGAAAGTATCAGCCAACAGATATCTGTTGAGTTACAACCAGAGTGATTTTCAATTGCAGTAAAGAAGGGCATTTTAAGAACTCAATGCCAAAATTCCTTTCTCTTAAGAAAATGAAAACATTTGTAAAAATATGGTATATGTCATATGATATATGTCATTTTACAGTGAGGGTGGTGAGGCACTGGAACAGGTTGCCCAGGTAAGTCCCTCCCAACTCTAAGGATTCTATGATTCTATATGTCACAATAGGATGAGAGGGACTGGCCTCATGCCAGGGCAGGTTCAGGTTGGATATCAGGAAAAATTTCCTCTCTGAAATGTGGTCAGGCACTAGAATGGGCTGCCCAGGAAGGCATTCAAGAAACATGTAGATGTGGTAATAAGGAACATGGTTTAGTGGGTAACACTGGTGGTAAGTGGACAGTTGGACTAGATGGTTTTAGAGATCTTTCCCAACCTTAATGATTCTATGATGTCTGAGGCAGTTGAAAGGACTGATTTCTCATTCAAAAAATTCATGTATGCACAGCTGTACAAAAAAATTAATAGCTCTGAAATAGAAAACAACTCCGTTTCTGATTATCCTTCATCTTAAAAAACAGCCAGCCCCTGTAGAGAGCAAGTATCTATAAATATTTTCTGTAATCTGACCTGCTGAGTTTATCAAATTACTTTCACTCCAGTAGTACCGATTTTTGCAGAAGGTGTACTTAATTTCCTAGAGACATGCTGAAATACGGTAACAGACATATCACGAATTGCCATGGCTCAAGGCAAGCAGAACACGAGCCAGCAATGTCCCCTCACAATCCAGGAAGCCAAACATATCCTGGGCTGCATCAAAAGAAGCATGGTTAGCAGACTGAGGGAGGTGATCCTGCCCCTCTGCTCTGCACTGGTAAGACCTCACCTGAAGTACTGCACCCAGATGTTGAGTCCTCAGTACAGGAGAAATGTGGACCTGGTAGAATGTGTCCAAAGAAGGGACACAAAAATGATCCAAGGGATGGAACACCTCCGCTACAAGGACAGGCTGAGAGAGCTGGGGCTGCTCACCCTGGAGAGAAGGCTCAGGGGAGACCTTATAGCAGCCTTCCAGGACCTGAAAGGGAGGCTATAAGAAAGAAGGGGACAGACTCTTTAGCAGGATTTGCTGTGACAGGACAAGGGAAATGGTTTCAAACTAAAGAAGGAAAGATTTAGATTGGACATAAGGAATAAGTTTCTTTACACTAAAGGTAGTGTGGCACTAGAACAGGTTGCCCAGAGAGGTGCTGGATGCCCCATCTTGGACACATTCAAGGTCAAGGTGGATGGGGCTCTGAGTAATCTGATCTAGCTGCAGATGTCTCTGTTCATTGCAAGGGAGTTGGACAAGATGACCTTTAAGAGTCCCTTACAACTCAATTCTATGATTCTGTGAATTAAAGGAAGTACCTGTGAGTCAGGTGGATAGGTCCTCACTTGGAGGATCTTGGAAGTGGCATTCATATTATACTAACAAAAGCTGTAGGGAAAACATTATAGGAAAAAGATAGGATAGGGGTCATTCTATCATGTATCCTGCTTTACCTGGACATAGCCGCCCCTACTCTGCTGCATAAGTAGGAGGGCATCATTATGCTTTTTGTTTCTGTCAGAGTAGTTACGTTGTCAGCAGTCTGGGCACTTCACTCTCCCAAGCTAAATGCACGAGTTTATACAATCTGAACTAAGGAGGTAATGCTCTTCTGGCTGGGGCAATAGCTAACTGGTAACATTCTGTAGGTTAGAATCAGAGGCAGATGTATACCACAGATTCACTGACAAGTTTCATGTGTCCAGTTCTTGAATTTACTGCTGGTAAATCTACATAAAAAGAACACATAGAAATAATCTTTGCCAAGTTGCTGTCAATTTGGGTAAAACCAGAGCCCTTGCAATAACAGCTGAAATAGGAGTGGGTAATGTACATTACAGTCTGAAAGCCCAGTTAATGTTCTTTCATCCTTGTAGCCCTGTCATACTCCAGGCATTTGTTTAAAAAAGCAGCTTGGGATATACATTTAAAACATTTACTTCCTTCACTCAAAGTTTTTCAGATCAAGGCTTGTCGTTTAATGCTGGGCAATGACTTCTACCTTAAAGGTTTGAACTGTTGAGGCACTACTTATCAAAGACTTGTGACTAGTAAATACACTTATTAATTATAAGAGATGCTTGCTCTGCAAATACAGGGAGGGGTCTCAGTTTTCTAGCAATTCTGCTCTGCCTAGTTCTACATGCTCAACAGGTCTTTTTTATTACAGCTCCAGGGATTCCACACGTTCAGGCACTGATAATAAGCAGAGGGGTTAGTGATGTGACCAAATGGAAGAGCAAGTCAGGGTTACAAAATCCTTCTCTGCTTGACATTAACATTAATTCTAAGACTTCTTGATATCAACTGAATCATGTTTTTAAACAACACAGCCTTCAGCTCACTAATACATAGGTATCAGCATACTAGTGACTCTAGTCCGAAAAACTCTTTTTCCAGCCTGCTGGCTGCAAGTGTACTGATTGACAGGAAATGTTTTTATCTTATCTGAGCTTTTTCCATATCCATCAATGGAGAACGCTGGGTCTAAGAAGGGGATGCTGAATGTGCACCACTGGGAAACTGCTTGGCCCTAATGGTTTGCTAGACCTTCATCTTGGGAAGCTTCTAAACGCAGGGCTAAGCTTGGTTTTAAGCACTGAATCAACTGATCAGTACTTATATGGGCTCTGTCAAAGTGATATGGCAGGGATCCTGCCCTGAAACCAGTAATACGTTTTGCTCTCTGGGAAGATCTCCAGATAGAAGGGCTACATAACAACAGTAAGGCTTTCAGACAAGGATCTTCTCCTTGGTTATAAATCTGTTCCTATAGAGAGCCAGGACTAACCTGAAATATTTTGCTCTGGCAGTCTGACAATGCTTGCACAATGCCTATTTGCATTACACCTTGCTCATACCAACACAATGAGCTACTTGCTTTCATTATCACTAAGTACATTACCAAACTTGAAAGAATGTGGCTGTTTGAAATCAAGGAGGATCCCATAGCAATCTTCTGTTGAATACAATTAATTGTCCTTCTGCAAATTACCTGCACTTTTCAAAAGCTCAGAATCCAGAGTCCAGAGGAATACGATAGGAAAAAGGAGACTGAGATGCAATATGGAAGCTCTGTATTAGCAAACACCATTCACACAGGTTTCTGAACTAACAGCCTGACATTTATTTTACTTGCTTACTCAGCTTCTTAGCTTGCCTCTACAAGAACTACACTCATCTGCAAAACTCTCCTGTCTTTAAGGGTTATGTCATCTTCATCCCAGCAACATCTACTTACTACATCTACTTACTGGCACTGAACCGCGCTGCTAAAAACCTAGACTGCCTTCCTTGACTGTCTGCTAGCTAACAGCATCAAGTCAGTTCTTTTGATTTTAAGCAAAAAGTTAATTTTACTGACGTATGCATATGTTCCTTGAGGCAGAACTACTCTCTTCAATACTTCACATCTATAAAGAATGGGCTCTTTCCTTTGATATAACTGAATCCTCTGCAATTGTAAATAAAGTAGAACATGACTAGTAACCTCCCCACAAAACAAACAAATAAATAAAGTAAAAAAAAAAAAATCAAGGCAAGATCTGTGCAGTGTGTTTCTTCCTCTGTTCCATCTGTTTTTGAAGGAACTCACATACCGAAAAACAGTTTCAGTGATGCACTTACAGTCTAAACTCAGATACTGAAGGAGTGTCAGGATAGATACTTCAGACTACTTTCCAAACTGATACAATAGAAGTTCTCCACAGGGAGATCTCAAGAGCTTTTATAACATAAGTGCTTGAGTCCTTCCACAGTTGCTCAGCAATCCCTTATCTCTCACTAGCTTTAAATTCAGAATTCACATTTAACATCACAGAAACTTATAAAGCTGGCAGTTTACTAGTCTTTCATCACCTCTAGCAGAGTTGCTCTGCTGAATAACATGAGGTGAAAGCTTCTGTAAATTATGTGACAAGTGAAAGCAGGCAGATTTTCATTTCATATACACTGTATGTAAAGATATACCTACTTAAATCTATCTTTAAATGTGATCATTTTCTTGCATACAACTTCTGATTCTGTGGGGTTTTTCATTTCTTTTTTTGAAGCACAGAAGTAAAACAAAATAGTAAACGTCCTACAAGAAGGTTAAATGGTTCTTCTTGTCTTACAGAGTAAGGATCCCAATACCCCCAGCAGGTTGTTTTCTTTTTTCTTTTTCCTTTTGAAGAGTGACAAAAGGACAATCTCACACTAAGCTCCTTAAATTCTTTCTGGAACTGGCTTCCAACCTCAAAAGTGCATTCCAGATAGACTTATTTTGCCTCTCTCTGAAGAAATTAAGGACTGTTTTTACTATGACAGAGCCAAAATGACGAATTTCATAGTCCCTGCTCATCTTCTGTTGGGGAAGAGAGTCTCAAAACAATCTGTGCTGTTCTAGAATTATTAAATTTGACTGTATTTGGTTCCCACCTTTGACCTCATCGGCCACTCAGAAATCCCTGTCTGAACACTTTCCGGCTGGTTTTCATGCATGTAGGTGACTTCATTTCCTGCTAAGTATACCACAAAATGTGACTCCTTATCATCTCTGATTAGTCAGATAGCTCCGTGCACAACCACAAAACAAGCAAAAACCAGCTACAAGTAATTCTATAGCTTCTTAGTTGTTAATACTATCCTGCTTCCTACTCCTTATATGTAGGTTGTGCTAGCTGGATTTATTTACCCACACTGAGGTTTAAAAATACTTATTTCCTTTGTCATTGTTTGTTTAAGGATTGCTGCTATGTGCAGTTCATACATGCCAAAAGCTCCGTGTCAAAGGTTACTTGTCTTCCTTCTAACTTGCCCCCAGGCACTAAAATTGGCTCCCGATGCTCTAAGAGAGAGAAGCTTCCAAAAAGTAGTCACTCCTTGAGTGGCCATCTGCTACAATACAATATTTCTGAAACATCTAGACAGATTCTATATAATTTTTATACACGTCACTACACTTTGCAGCCCAATAAAAAGTAAACTGATATTTTTAATCAAATCAAACATCATGGAAGTAAAAACAACAACAAAACAACAATAAAAGACCCCAAGTCCCTAACTTTCACAGCAGCATGCAACAAATGAGGACTGTTGTTCCTTACTTGTATTTACATTAACATAAAACATAATACTTTTTCAGTACTTGCTTTGTAAATTACACAAACACGCACAAAATCACTG
>PPHD01013954.1:0-17012 GCA_002909625.1 Bambusicola thoracicus | reverse complement strand
AATTAACAAAGGCTTGGCCTGGCTCATGCTCTTGCTAAGCTGCTCAGTGTTATGCGCCATTCAGAGCACACAAGTGTGTTTCCCCTCGTACAAAGGCTATCTTTGTGTTTTGTGTGAAGTCACGGTCTATTTAAAACTCTGTATTTTAATAATGGGTTTCACTGGAAACTGGAGGAAATGAGTCCGTGGGTTTTTGTCCCGATAAACCCGAATTGGAAATTGCAAAGTCAACTGTGAATAAATATCTGTGTTGTGTTCTGTTGTTCCTTCTTTCCAGTTTCGTTCCTCTTTTCTGCATGTTTTACAGGCGGTTATAAAGTTCACATCGGTGGTTGCGTACAAGTTTGGGAGTTCATGGAAGAGCTGCTTCTAAAGCATCTGCTGACCGTGTCAATAAATGGGAGCTGAAGCAGGCACATGGGGCCTGCTGTGTTCTTCTGACGCATTCTGTTTAGTTGTACTTCAGTGTTTGTTGCTGAAGGTGGTTATCAGCGCTGCCCATAGGTACAGTTTATGTACCGTGAGATCTAAAACCTGTATGAGTGCTATAAAATGGATGTATCACAGATCTTCATGTAAGGACCGATGCAATTAATTTCATTGCATAACTATTGTTCTTTTGTTTTCTTTTTCTTCTACAACGTTCAGTAGCTGGGTCTGTTGGGATGTTTAACCTCCTCTTGACACCAGTCACACCCAACAAGTCATATAACTTCTTTTATTTTTCTGCAGGATTTCAAGGGGAAGTGTCTAAAGTAAGTAGCACGAATCCATATGATTAGGGCAGTACTTTCTGTTTAGTTCGCTTAAGCGTAGGAAAGCAAAGATTTGGTTCGTGAAGATCATTTGGGCAGTTCAGTAACAATTAGCTGCAATCACAGAGCTGTTTGAGTTGGAAGGGGCCCTTGAAGGCCATCTGGTCCAACCCCACTGAACAGGGACACCTGCAGCTCCATCAGGTGCTCAGAGCATGGGCAGCCCGACCTCGGGTGTCTGCAGGGACGGGACATCTAGCTCTCCTTACTGTTAGCATTCAATAGTTTAATTTCCCTCTGTAAAAAGAAAGTTGCAAGCATAATACGCTTGCTTTCAACTTTCAGAGTCTTAATTTAGCCTTCAAAAAAACCATGAATCTGTGGGAGCAGCCTCTGGGATCCTATGAGGTTCAGCTGGTGCACCCGAACTTCCCAGCAGGAGAACGGCAGGTGGGGAGGCAGCCAGCAGTGGGTCCTGCTGCTCCCAGCCTGCATCCTGCTCCGTGCAGTGCCACGCAGTCGCCCCCTCCAATTCAAGGATGCTCAGCTTGAAAGATGCATGTCTTATGCAGAAGCGTAACCTGCTGGGTTCTCACAGGGCTGTGTTCTGGCAGCAGAGCTGACTGACAGCAATGCTGGTTCCATTTTCTCAAAAATGTATTTAGTTACCAAAAGTTTAGCTTGCAAATGAACGCTGATTATGACCCACTGCTGCCAAAGAAACTTCAGGTTGCAAAAATCATGCTTTAGAGTTGGAAATTAAGAGTTGCAGATTCGAGGGGAAAGAAATGCTGGTGTTTGATGGAGATTTTTGATCAATATTTTAAAGCAGCCTTTGTTTCTAGGCAGCATCTGAAAGCCTTATGAGCTCATGCGAGGAGATTTTCTGCTATAATACAGAAAGGAAGTGCTGGCACTTAGCTGAGACGGGTTTTTAAAGGCTGGAAACGTAAGGAAGGTTTTGAAAAGTCAGCTTTTTAAAAAATAAATTAAAAAAAATCACTTCAGCCTCATTTCGAATGAGTTGGACTGGGTTAGAGTGTGTGGAAAAACTGAATGGCCCATGAAAGGTATCCCGAGCTGTCTCTGCCAACACAGCCATCTTTGATCAGGAGAGGATTACGGAAATACACGTTACAAACTGCCAGCTGTCCCTTGAATCTGCTTTTAGGAGCTGCTGTATCGTTTGGCTCTCGGTTATTTAGTGTGGGCAGCTGCCGTGTGTTGGTGCAGCGTGCTTGCATCGCTCTCAGATGTGAGTGTGATTTTTTTGGTGGTTATTTAAAAGTTATTAATATCTTCAGAAGAATGGTTCTTCAGCACAGCGTTACTTTCTGGTTAGAATGAGTCACTTTGTCTTTGGGCTTTTGTGACTTTTTTCTGCAGCTGATACTATGAATTGATACAAGCGATATGGATGCTATGAATACACAGCCAATCCTAGGTCTGTATCAAGTATGTGATGTTGCAATTAGGCAAGCTGACAGCTTTCCTTTGTTTCCCTCGCAGGTGGATGTGGTTACCAGGTTATTAAATAAGTGGTGAACAAATGTCAGGGATCTCCTTGTTCCCTCTTAGGCTGTGTAATGATACCAAGTGTCAGTTTATCCTTAACAACGGCCTCTTTTTTTTTAATTAGATATCTAATTTTTTCCCACCAGGCGGAGGTTATCAGCAATCGAAGGGCCGCCAGCAACCAAGAGATTAATTCTTCATTTCTTTGATTGTGAGCAATTCTCATACAAAGCTTCCAGCAGATTACAGAGTCATAAATAGCCATTCGCTTGTCATTTTTGTTCTACTTTGTCTTTCTCAATACAAGACTGAAGTCTGTTGCTTTTTTGCCTTCTCTCAGCTTTGCACATCCGATATTGTGCCCCGTTACTAGGAGACGTGGCATGATGCGTGTTACTTCACCGGAGCACAGTGATACCAGCCTCTTAATCACGGGAATGCTGGCTTGTGGGAGTCTTGCTATTCAGCTGTTACACAGGCTGGAAGCAGTAATGCTTTGTTATGTGTTCAGGGAGTCTTTGAAGAAACGCCCTGGCTATCATTTCCAGACATACCTGTACATGTGTGATTTTTATAGGCATGTATGAAAGTATATTTTCTTTGACTTCTTAAAATATATGCTCTTGCAGCAGTTTCTTGCCCTTCTGCTGTGCCTCGGTTGCAACCTTTGTCTCCCTGTGCCAGTCTACCTTTTAACAAAAAGAATAATACATCTGAGCTGCTCCCGGCCGAGTTCCCCTGGGCTGGCTGAGCTTCCCTGTATCAGCAGCAACTCTTTAATCCGGTTTCCTGAGGAAGCAGGGGAAGCAGGGCTCTGCCGTTGTGCTGCCTGTCCCTCATTGCTTTCAGGACTGCAGGCTCATTTCAAACCAGGCAGATGGATGAAGGAGTCAATGGCTCCAGAATATATGTGGCTTTTTTTTACTTCCAGCTTTACAAAACCTTGCTAGCCACGTAGCCTGCTCTCCCCACAGGGAGGGGATGTGTGGTGAAGCCATTGGATTGTGTCTGCAGCTGGGCAGGGGACATGGAGTGCTGCAGGCTGATGGCATCCAGAGCTGGCCCTTGCTTGCTGGCAATAAGGGAGGGGCATGAGGGAGAGTTGGCATCAACAGCAGTGCAGGATGAGGCCAGAAACATTCAAGATCAGGCTGCGTGTGCTGAGCTGCGTGCTGTTGCTCTGCACTGTTCTGAGGGGCTACAACCCCCAAGTGGCTCTGTTGCCTCTTGGCTGCAGCTGAGCTGAGCTGCGTGGGTCTCTGGCTGTGTGGAGTTAAAAACCTTTTCCTATGTTTGTGTTGGCAGATTTATTTCTGAGTTTGTTTAGAGGTTGGGATTTTGCTTTGAGCGATGCTTCGCTACTAGTGGTTATGAGGATGCAGTGGGGCAGCTGCAGGAGCACAGGAAGGCACAGAGTTGTGCTTGGTGTGAGCTGGGCACCGTGTGGTGTGATTGGGGAAGCGTTCTTAGGATAATGTCACAAACCAAAGCGGAAATCAGTGCAGCGACAGGAGTCAGAAGGGGACCCAGGTTAGGGGGTTTCTTCCCACAGCAGTGGGAGAGACCACCTATACCACCTGAGGAGCATTGGCACCACAGTGCCACCTCATTTTCCCACATGGGACCCGGAGGAGGAGCAGGGAGATAAGAGAAGGCAGCTGCTGTGGGTGTGTTGGTGCAGCTGTGGGAACAGGACCAGCCCCAGCCGGGGTTTCTGTACATGAAATCCCTGTAGCCAGGCTGGGCTTTTCCAGCCTCACGCCCAGCTGGCTCTCCACTTTTCTCACGGTGTCTTAACCTTGACTCAACACTGCAGCTGGCCATTCACATGGCCCTCAGCTCCATTCTGTGCTTAACTTTCCCCTTTTTAAGTAAGCCTTCTGGAAATGGTAAGTAAACATACCGTGGAATTTAGAGTGGATTCCCTTTAGCTGCTGTGCTGCTGTTTGCTGTGCTTACAGATCCCGGGGGGCCAGGTGTGACACAGGTGTCCCAATGCTTGTGCTGAGGCAACTGATCTGGCTGGTGTGCCATTTGACAGCTGTTGTTAAAAGACCTTCAGCTACTTCTGCATGCTCAGAGATAGTGAATTGGTACTCCTTAGCATGCAGAACTGAAATGCATTACTTTAGTAGTAGTTAACAGTGAACTGATGCCTGTGGAAGTTGCTGTTGCTCTGGAGAGCAAGTATTGTGTCAGTCTAACACATCACACTGCTGTCACTGCATGTGCTGGCCATGTGCATCTGTCTGCTGTTTCATTGTCTTCCGTACTTAGCTTGATATCATCGTTGTGCTAACAGTGGCATTTAAAATTATACTTAGTGAAGGCTGTATGTACATGAGCCCAACCTCAGCCCAGTATACATGCTAGCACAGCTGACACGAAGTGTCATCTCTAACTTATATTTAAATTTTAGTACATTAACGAATGCTGTAAACCCATAGCAATTAGGCTGTATTAGCCAGGGTTGCTGGGATTTTAGTGCCAGGCTTCAGTCTGCCTTGGGTTATTTTGGCGGAGCTCTAAGAGGAGCTGTAATGTCCCAGTGGGAATGAGTTGGGGTCTCACCACAGCACCAGCACTGCCCTGCAGTCACTCAGTGCTTCTCCTGTCTGCTGCCACCAGTCACAGAATCACTGAGTGGTGTACTTCAGAATGCACACAGTAATGCCAGCAGTGGCACTGCTCGCTGTGCTGTAGCGATAAGCTGATGCTCCTTATCGAGCCTGCCTGAGACTGGTCATCCCTGCTACAGTCTTGGCTCTGCAACAGGTTCATCCTTGCCAGCAAATTTTTAGTTGCAATTGAACAGGAATTGCCATCAGTGCAAACACCACTATGTGAGTAAGTTCTTCCCAGTTCTTCAGCTCCTCCTCGCAGGGCTCGTGGGCAGCACGTGCATCAGCCAGCGTTCCCCGTCACCCCACAAGTGCTGCGTGTAACAAAGTGCAGTTCATCTTAGGAGATGCAGCGAAAGTGGCAGAGATGGGGTGGTGCTGGTGGTGCTGGTGGTCCCCTCCCGCCAGGCCCTGCACAGCCATCAGTGCGGCCTGTCAGCGCCGCAGCCCCCTCCCCTCGCTCCCCTCCGCCTATTGCCATGGAAACCCGGGGCCGGCTTTCGGCAGCCTCCAAACTACTTTTGCTCTTTCATCATGCATGCTGGCATTGTCAAGGGCTGAGGGTATTCCTGCAGCTTTGAATGAATTTAAAAAAAAAAAAAAAAAAGCTGAATTTGGATGGGCGTTTGTTATTTGGGAGGCCCTACAGCAGGAAAGAACGGGCAACCTTCAAGTGACCTAGTGTCCGTACGGTGCCTAGTAAGGAAAAACAGTCTTGCTTCATTAATTGATTAACTTGGAGGGTGGGGGCTATCGGAGCGATCCTTCCGTGAAGCGGACGCGGCGGTTTCCTCCCCAGCTCAAGGTGGCAGCGGGCAGATGGCTGGCCGGGCTGTGCGGGTGCGCCGCTGGTAAGCCTGCGAGCTGCTGAAATCGTGCTGTTTGTGGGCTCGGTAATGTCTGCTCAGGTAGCACGTAGAAAATGGTGCCTTAGCAGATGTCTGCTCTTTGGCTTCATTGTGCATTTGCCGCTGCTTGGTGTTGATGCACTTAGCGGTGCGTGTTCGGTGGGGGCAGTTGAGAAGCCGGGAGCGAAGCATTGGCTGTGTTTGCTGCTGTAATGAGCCGGATTGATTTTATCATCTCTTTGCATGCTTTTCTAAAACCCGTATTTGTGTGGCATTTGCGTGTGGATGTGGAGGGGATTTTCTTATATTTGGGCTCAGGCTATTTGATTGCTCTGTGCGATAAGAGCAGCGTGTGGAACTGGTAGTACTTGTTAAAGGAAAACCGATTGCTTGCAAACAGCATCTGCAAATGGGGAGGAATGAAATGATGTTGTAAGTAGCGATGCTTTAAATATTCTGAAGGCAGAAACCTGTCTGATACGAGCATTATCAGAAACATTTTGAACAGTATCTTCATCTTGCTCGAGAAAACCGATTTGGCAGATTATTAGTTCTAGTTTTCTGCTTATGTCCTTTTTTATGCTGAGTACGTGCAACACAGTGCAATTAGAGTATTCATTAACGTATTTTAGAGGGGCCCGAGCAAAGAATTGTGTTGCCATTTGATTGACTCGTGACAAGCTGGCCGGATTTTTGTTTCTCCTTGCATTATTTGATTGGGGAGGGGTAAAAATGTAGCTTTCCTCTAAATGTGTCTGAAGTACATAATGGCTGTGAAGTCACCATGACAACACGGGGACCTGGATCAGATTCTCCCTCCACCCCTTCTGTGTTTTGTTGTTTTCTAAATATTTATTTGTGCATTCTCTGAGGCGTTGGAGGGAATATCTTACAGCTCCTGTTGGTTCGGTGCTCGATGTTGTCCAGCTTTTAGGGTACATTGTGTCTGTAGGGCTTTTTGGGTAAGTGCTGTGAAACATGTAATTCACAGTGCAGCTCAGATGGAATCTTAACCAGGGACATGAGGACCTGCAGCCAGGAGTTAGTTATATGTCTGCATCTCCTATGATTCTAGTGTTGCAGCCCCAAAAACTTCTGCTGAGCTCTTGTGTGGTTCTGAGCAGCTGTGGCATCACTTCCGAAAGTTGCGTGTAAACTGATGGATAAGAACATCTGTGCTCAGATAAGGCTGGAATATAGCATGAGCCTACGGGCTGTGAAGGAGAAATCAGATTTTGGTCAAGAGACAGTTATTTTCTCTTCTTTGCTAAGTGGTACTGAATGCACCCAGTGCAAGAGAAGTGCCTGGAGGTTTTAGCAAGATGTGATGCAGGCTGCTCCTCCCCACTCATAGAGACCTGCCAAAGACACACTGTCGGGGGTGAGCTGAAATTTGTCTTCAGTTTCTCTCTCTCTGAGGCACTTCACTTTCACCTTGTACAAAATTTTCCAGCTTGATGAGGGTTGGACTGTACAGGGCACTTCAAGCTCTTCTGAGGTACTGGCACTGTACAAAAAGGAATGAAAAACCGGGTTAGAGAGGGTGTACAAGAAGAGAGAGTGTGCAAGAAAGGCAGTGTCTGTGGTCTCCACTCCCACAGCTGTTGGCGTATGCATGAATTTAGACAGATGGGTTGGTATTTTGGGGTGACGGAGCTCAGGGCTCTTCTAAGGCAATATTTAGTTTGGGGACTAGGTAGATTATCTGCAGAACTTTCTCTAGTGCCATCTTGGTGGGACTTATAGGGTGGGAGGGAAGGGACTTGCTTCTTATTTGTAACAGCAAGCTGTGTAATTCATAGTGTATTTAATGGAGTAACTTGGATGTTCAGTGGAGATGATGGAGGTGACATTTCAGTATCAGTAGAGAAGGATAATTAAATACTTTTCAGATATCTGCATATACTTATTGAGGGAAAAAATAAACACCACTGTAATTTGGATTCATTGAAGTAAAAATTGGAATTGTCTCTTGTGCCTTATCGTATGTGAATCTCGAGGTGAAGTGTATTATCTTTGACATCTTCTTAGAACATATGGACTTAGCTGCTCTTGTGGCAGAGTTGTGAGCATGTTGCATTATTAAGACAATTGAAAAGCAAATACAACATGACTTTTGTCTTTGCCATGCTTCTGCACCTGCCTGACAAGAGAAATGAAGAGCTGAAGGTTTTCTCCTCTGTTCCTATCAACCTAACGTTTTACTTGCTGCTACACAAGTCATATAAGAACTTTTTTTTCCTTAAATTTGGAAGAGTACTGAATTCTGTCTAACGCTGGAACTGAAGTTCCAGGTAAAGGAATTATCTGGAGCTGAGTAGAATGGTGCCCTTTGGAGAACTTCATGTCTACATGACATTCTTTCCCCTTTTCCTTACTGTTACGTGATGTTATCTTTTCAAATACAGCAGCTGTGCAGAAAATCCAGTTTTTTGGGAAATACATCTTGAGTATCTGAGAAAAGATTTCATTTGAGCCAGAGGCCAAAAGCAGTGAGATAAATCAGTGATGAGAACAAGTAAGAGCAAGAATCTGCTGGAGTTTGGTTATACAGATTATTGTGGTTTCACATCTTGCTTTCAGGAGCCTTAGAGTTAGGAAACGTACCTTAAATGCTAGAGGCAAGAACTTGAAAGTCATGAATTTGGGAATAGCATTGAAAAGAAAAAAAAAAGAAGATCAGATCAGAAATAGATTTCAGCTGCTTCTGTCACTCCCTTTGCTTCTCATCTACTCTGTGTACCTAGCGAGACTGGAGTTAAATGTGGTGATTGTGGCAATTGAATTCTTTGCTGGATGAACCCGGAGGATAATTGTCTTTCTTCTAAGAATAAATTACTTCCCCTTATTCCCATGGCTTGAGACAGCCTTGATGCTGTAATGAAATCCAAACCCCATAGATGTCTGAAGGTCCAATGGGAGTAGGGCAGATTGACATCCCCAGTGGCTTGCAGCATTCTTGGCGTGTAAGGATCCTGGAGATTGAAATTACACTTTTTACTCCATGTAATGTTAGCAGCAGTACTCTTAAGAGCCACTGCCTCAAACCAAGATATTTTATATATATATATCTTTCTGTTCATTTTGTCATTTTCTGTGTGGAGTAAAATAAAGACTTTCTGTCAGGCTTTTCAGGTACTGAGTGCAGTCATGTTTTTTGCAGTATCGTTTTAGGAACAGCCTGTATTTGCTCTGTCCAAGACTGGTGCTAGCTTGCAGTGCAGTCCTTCTGCTCGGTCTTTTCCCTGGTACATGGGGAGTGCTGCTATGCGGACTGCCCCAAAGCTATTCATCCCAGGTCCGAAATTCTTTAATTTTATTGATTTAATTTAATTAATTCCATAAGATACAGGGTGTCAGCCCACTCCCCCGCCAAAACTGATAAATTCATTAGCATGGGTGAGTTCACAACTTGTTACAACCGAACTGTTTAGAAGAAAAAAAAACCCGCAAGTTTCTGCAGCTGTGTGTTCCAACTGGAAACCCAAACACAGCATCTTCACTTAAGCATGGGATCCACTGAAGCTTTGTTTCTACTAAAAATGTAGATGTGGCATTAAAAACCCCTACCTCCAAAATGATGCATCTGGAGGAAATGCTTCGCTGAAATAACTGTAGGTCTCAACGTGTTTGGTCTATTAAAGGCAGGTTGGTTTTAATGTGGGTTGCTTTCTTTGAACAACTGACACTTTGGTCTGAGAAGGCAAGAAGATGAATCTGTGTTGATTAGTTTGCAGAGGTGATTTGTGCTGCGACTGGGCTCTGCTGGGTGCAGGCTGCTGACGTGCTGTGCATTGTGGAGAGGTGGGCAAAGCACAATGGCTCAGTTCTGCTTTCTGGGGGCTGTGGTCTCATCTTGCTGGCTCCCATCAGTGTGCAGCCTTCTTTCACTGTGCTTCCCCACGCAATGGATGAGCTCCATCAGGTTTTAGTATAAAACTGCATCTCGAGTCCCACTGCCAGCACCTGTGTGAAGTTCTGCCCTCTACCACAGGTCTTTTGTAGAATTATAGGATCGCAGGGATTGGAAGGAACCTCTGGAGATCATGAAGTCCATCCTCCTGCTAAAGTGGGTTCCCTACAGCAGGTAGCAGAGGAAAGTGTCCGCATGGGTCTTGAGTGTCTCCAGAGAAGAAGACTGTGCAACCTCTCTGGGCAGCCTGTTCCAGTGCTCCATCACCCTTTCTGCTGTTCAGTGTTGAATACAGTCTGTTAAACTGTACTTTTTTGGAATTGTTGGCACGAGAAGCAGAGTGAACAGCAGTTGCCATGAACTAGACATACTAACGTGTAGGTTGGTATGAGATGCAGGGGACTCTTGGAGCTCTCAGCCTGCCCCTGTGAGATGGTCAGTCTCCCTTATAAAGGGGAGATTTTTATTCTCTTTGTTCACTTTCAGCAGTCTGGATGGAGAGGCTGGAGGCTCAGTTGTTACAGGATTGGGCCCTCGAAGAGTTAAATGCACAGAAGTGCTAATCAGTGAATATTTAGGTCATGGAGGACCAAGACTGGAGCCTATGTTCCCGACCCTATATTCCTGACAGTTGGTGGTTTTTAGTTTGGTCGTGGAGTACTGGGGAATATCTTCTAATATTCACACCAGATTTTGACTTTCTGACTGTATTTTGTGTTTGTGTTTGCTTTGCTTTGCAACAGGTGAGGAGTGGAATGGGTACTTGCGTGGGCTTTTTGCAGTCATTATTTGTGTCTTCTGTCAGATCCTGCAGTTGGGTTCCTTGTACGTGGGGCAGTGTGAGTGCAGGTGGGCCAGGGGCACCAAACCTCTTCTGCTGCTCCAGCAGTGGCTGTGCATCCGAGAGGGTGAGACTGTTTGGGAAATGCTTGTTTCATGCCTTTGGTTATTGTGCTAGAATTAGTAAATTGGCATTCAGTGAAAGTAATTCTCAGTAATTAATTTTTTTCTCATCACTGAGCTTCATGTTTATAATTAGTTATCTTGTCTGCTACAGGACATGAGTATCTGTCTGTTGGAATGAGTTCTTTTTTTGCTTCACTCTATTGAAAATTACTCAAACTACATTTATTATCATTGGTGTTCATGGGAAATGAAAAATTGCTATGGTGGATGTTCAAAGCCCGAGGAGCTCTCAAGCACCCCTGTACTTAGGAAGGTAACTGGAAAATACCAATAAAAGTTAGGCAAACACTCCCATTAATAGTGTGTTTTCTCCTAATGCTTGCTTTTGCTTTAAATAACTTCATGGTAAAAATAGATAGCACGTGCTTTACTGTATGACCTGTAACTTGCGTGTCTTCCTGCCTTTATAGTGATCTCATTTGGTGATGATCTTCTGCATGGATAGACCAAGGTAGGGGAATCACATTAGATTACATGGTGTCACCTTTGTAGCTGAGAAAGACGAAGTGTTCACAAAATTCAAGTGTAGCTGTGTCTTGAGTGCTCTTGAAACAGAGTTTCTAGAAGGTGTGATTTGAAGGACTGCTCTTTTATATTGAAAATAAATCATTTCTACCGATGCATTTTCAGAGCAGCAGTCTCTTGTGCCTGTTCTGAGCGGTTTTCCAATGAAAATGTTTCATTAACCTTTTCCTATTATTATTATAAAACGTAGAAATGCAATCTGACAATCTGGAGCCCTGAAGTAGTCAGTTGACAGTGAAATTATCTAAGCAATGCATCCAGATTCATTCTTGCACTTGCGTGCCCAAAGTACAGCAGTTGGGTTGAACGTTTTTTTTATGTTTGAGGTAAGCTGAGCAAAGAGTAAGAGAATATTTCAAAGTGGGGTAAATCCTGTTTTTCCTTCATCTCTCTACATGGAAATGAACTAAGGAGTTCTCTCCAATAGTATGGGAATTTGTGTTGAATTAATGTGATGTGGGTTTATTTCTAAGCCACTCACTTAACTCCTGGGGGCATGTGCAAGTCTCAGACTGTGCATCTACTGCTAGTTTGAACCTTTCCCAGAGAAAAGGAGTGAAAGCTGTGGTTAGAAGGCAGTGTAATACACTGCGTGGTTTGGGTCAAAATGCTCTCGGATCATGCAGTATAAATGAAGTCTCCTGAACGCAGTGGCAGCAGCCCTGGCCCATGTTGCTGCCATCTCCTGCAGGCACCTGTGAGGCATTCAGTTCACTCGGCTGATGGAAGCAGGGGGAGGAAAGGTGAGGAGCAGGTACACAAGTTGAACATGTCACTGGTTTATCAACATGGCATCAGTGGCTTCAGTGGTGAGGCAAAAAGACGTTAAATCTGCTGGTGGGAAAATTACTTGAAAGGTATAGACAGATCCATGGCGACATGTAAAGTAGCTCCAAATGATTCTGTATAGCTGATGAAAAAGTAGAAGCTTGGTCATGTGAAATACAGCAGGTATAATCATCCTTAATGTACAGGAAATTTGCTTTCAACAAAAGGAGTATCTGAATACCTGCAGAAATTGAAATGTTTTTCCATTGGCAGAGCCAATGAAGGGGACCTGCAGAAAGGCTTGTCTGCCTTAAAGATACTCTTATTTTTTTCCCATCTCTATTAATTTACCTTAAAAACAAGCCAAAACGGTAAGTTCTTTTCTTCCTACAAAAACTTCTATTGCCCATGTCTTTTGGCCACAGCAGTTTATTTTCCTGGAAAGGTGTTTGTGCCTTGTGTTCTGGGTGAGGTTGGCTGGAGATTAGCTTTCTGGTCTGCGCTTGCTGGGAAGTTAAACGCTGGACTCGCTCATCGTTTGGGAGTACTCGGAGGGAAGGCAGGAACGCACACCGTGGCTGGGATGAAGTTCTGGGATCTGGAAGGTGAGCACTGTTGCTGGCCGTGAGGCAGGACGCAGAGCACTCGGAGGGCCATCAGAAGTTGTTACAGGGCTGCTGGCTGCAAAGTGCACCGATGTGGCCCAAAATGAGTCCTGCGCTGCCAGATCTGCTGAGCTGTTGGGCAGCGTTTTGACTGGGGCAGTCAAACGGGAGGAAGAGTTCAGGTGCATCTTTTGGAGAGATGAATTAAAACTAACTTGCCACCAGTTTGCTTGTAATAAGAACAGTGAGAATTAGATTGATATGAATGGACTAATAGTAGCCACCTAAGGGCACCAGATTTCACATTTTCATTAATTCACCTCTCTCCATAATGAGTTTTCTATTTAACTGCCTACTGTTTCTCAGCGTAGCGGTGCATTATGTAGGCAGTTGGGTTTTGCAGATCAGTACTTTTGTTTCTTGTAATGGTAAAATATTGCTTTCTTGTTTATCCTTCACTGATCATACTGCTGTGAACGTTTTCTTTGGTGGTATAGATTACATTCCTTTCAAGCTTGGTAATTGCATCATCTTCAGCGTGCAGTAAAATTTAAGCCATTGTGCACCCACTGAGTGAGGACTGTCTGCTGATGAATAGCTGCATTCTCTGATACTCAAACTCGCTCCAATTCATCTGTGAAGAATTGGATTTGGGATGTTAATTATCCAGACAAATCAGCAATTGATTTAAAGCATTGTCGAGGACAAAGAGAAGAATAAATAGCTTCTGCAAAATATGGCATTGTGGAATGGTACTGATACTGGCTGCTGTAATTTGTCTGCGTACCTCTGGAAGCATTGTGCAGAAACATGAGCCGAGCTTTTTGAGATCATTATCCACAATGAATACTAACCTGTTTCTTCCTCTGTATTAGAAGACAAAAGCAAATTTGGTTATGTGCTTTGTAAAAATAAACAAAAGCAAGCTAATTAAAACTTGGTGATCCTTCTCAACAGTTTCTCTGACTTCTGTATTTGCATTCAGGGCTTTATGCTATGGAAGAAGTGTTTGCAGGGTGAGGATTCAGTGCTGAGAACGGTGTTAAGTAAACTGGGTGTTGGGGGAAGTTTGGCAGTCGGCACAGGGGGTATATATGTGTAGCTGTACATACACACCGTACTTAAACTACAATATCAGCAGCATTGAATCCAGCTCATGGATGTATTCTGGGTGGGAGTGTTTGTGAGAAAGGTGAAGGCATATAGAAAATAGATGTTTTCACCTTACAAGTGCCTTGGTGCATGGATTTTTGTAGATCATAGAATCACAGAGTGGTTTGGGTTGGAAGGCTCCTTTCAGATCGTTTACTTCCAGCCCTTCTGCTATAGGCAGGGACATCTCCCAGTAGACCCAGCTGCTCAAAGCTGCATCCAGCCTGGATAATGAATGTTTCTTGTTTGAGGCATATTTTCTAGTGTAATAATAACCTGGAACGTTTCTTCATTAAATAAATGTGTGTGAATGGTTATTTGTCATATTCAAGATCTTTTGGTTGTAGATGAGTGCTGCGTATGAGTTTTATTTTCACGTAGTGAGACTTGCCCCTCTTCAGTTCATAGAAAAAACTTCCATTTTTATTGGAAAAAGATCATCTGAAGAATCTCTAGGAATGAGTTTTCTTTCCAACTTTAAGCTCTGAGTTAAGTGAGATAATGGAATTAATGCTGCTTCTGCAGTGCAGGGGATGGCGTTCTCTGCTGCTGGACCCTGGATTTCTTCTAGGTAGTCTGAAAATGGCAGTTGAAGTAGGTGAGGGAGTGGCTTTTGGCACACTCCTATTTGTCAGGCCTTTTCCCCTGCCTTTTTAATTTAATTTTACATGAATTAGGAACATGCTTGAGCAAAATAAGAGTCCAAGAATGCAACTGTTGGCAATCACATTACAGCAGAAAAGTAAAGCACCGCCGATGTGTTTAGCTCAGCAGTGGTTAATGTGTGAGCTGCTAGCCTGCCCCAGTTTTAAGATAAAATATGTCAGATTGAGGTTGTTTCTTCTCCGTGATGACACAGGCAGTGAGAGCAGGTTTTCCGAGGAGGCAGCACGTTGTCAGCCTGCAGTGACTGGGGGTGCTCCTGCTTGGAAGGAGTTCTTGAGTGAACCCAAATTCTGGTGCTCTGGCCTGCCTGGAACATCAGAGGGGAAGGAAACCAGTGGATTTTCTTTGTGGTAAATGTTTGCCTGTGTTTTTTTCCCATTGCTTGCTGCCTTCTGGAGCTGTTATTGCTGGTATCCATCTTATGGTACTCAGATGGAGTATGGGTATGGACCTAATGAAAATGGAATGAATGAAAAAATGGTTTGGCTGCTCAAGAGATGGTTCCACATTGGGCTGGCAGTCTGCATGTCTGAAATAGTGCAAAGAGCCACCCATACACAAATTAAAATGTTCATTTCTACAGCCATAATGCAAAGGAAAATGAAAGTCATCAGTAAGGGTTAAGTAGGAGTGGGCTATTTCATGCTGTTGCTCGTTCTTACCTACTTATTCCACATTGCTAGTCGCAGACTGACCTTACTCCGCAGTCCCCTCAGTCTGATAGCCTGTTATCACTTGCAGGTAGTACTGCTTAGTGTTGTGGCTGTCACTGCATGGGTGTTTCCAATTCATCACTGCTTATTCCAGGGAGATCTCCCAGATTTGTGATTTCCTTCCTTCCCCAGACAAGGGGAGAAACTAGGCACTGGGGCTGGTGCTGGTTGTATGGCTTTGCTCTGCCCTCGTAGGTTCTCATTCCCAAGGGCAGGGCTTCTGGTCTTTTATCTGTCTGTAAAATGTCAGTGCTGTGGTGTAAATAATAAAGGTAATGATGGTCTCACAAGGCAGTGTGTGTCCCTGGGGAGGACAGAGGCTCCTGCCCCCACCGTTCCCAGTCCCCCATGTCCAGATGGCGATGCCTTAATGGACTTGTTTGCATCCTCTTTGAACACCACAGCCATTCAATTTGGCAGCCGTGTTACTTCATATTCAGATGTTGTGAATCTAGCAATTTGCCTTTCAGGTAGCTCATTTTTTTAATATTTTAAAGTGGTATCATTTTCAAATGCCAAAACTAAGGAATTTTAATTTAACATTATAAATTGTGTTTTCAACAGATCACTGAATAAATTGAGATTTTATGCCCTTATGTGTATTTCCAGTATTGATTTTAAGTATTATTTAATGTTTTCAGATGACATTTAAAGAATTCGAAGATTACAAAAAATATATCAAAATCTAAGCCAGCCACACTTCTCTTTAATCAAATCCATCTCCTTCCTATAGGAAACAGTAGAAGAATTTTGTAGTTCTCTACAGTACATCTTGTGCTCTGTGCCTTCCTCCTAGCATTAACCTGGTGTGTTTATTTTCATAACACTTTAATAACAAGTATTATTTTCCCATTTTATAGCTGGCAACTAAGATGTACAAGAAAGATTAACTCCAATGATTAAATTGTCATGGAGCGTTTTGACCTGAGGGTTAAAGCTGTGATGGATGAAGCCCACGTTAGGTGGTGATCACAGAGCAGTAAGTGCTCAGGAAGGTGAAAAGCAGTGTGGGCTGGGAGCCCTCCTCGTGTTCGGTTCTTGTGTTGGGCATCTGGCTGCAGTTCCCACTGGGCTGATGCCTCGGGGTTACAGCACGCCTCGGTGTCTGCTCAGAGGCGAACAAGAACCTGAGCTTGGAGCCTGTGGCTGTCATCTTCCTTATGGGTTTCTCAAAGGAAAGCTGTCACTCCCTACTGAGGGAGGTGGAAGATAATGCATGCTTTGCATATATTTATGAATGCCTGATTTGGATATAGGGAGAGTGAAGCCTAAGCTCTGAGCTTCTCCTAATTAGCCCCAGTGACATTATGAGCAGAATAACATAGCTTAAGGCACTGAGTGCTAACTTCGGTGACAATCACAACATGTTTCAGGATGCAAAAGCGTCTTCTGATGCCACAGGTCAGTGGTTGGTGAGCGACCGTGCTGCCAGTCAGTGTCAGTCACTTGTGGGGTGCTGGGCAGCCGGGGGGCTGGAGAAAACACGAAGGCATAATCAGGCTTCATTGCAGTTCATCTGTGCGTGTGCTTTCTTGTGCCTCTTTTAATTGTTGTTATTCTTTGAAGGGCTTCTGAAGTCTCCAGTTTGCTGACACTGAGCAATGTGCTGCTAAGGAAGCACAAAGTGTACTGGCAAATTTAAAGGTGTAAATGTCGCTGTTGGTTGCTTGATGCTAACTCAGTTGTTTGCTTTGGGTATGAAGTTATTGTTGCAAAAGGTGACTCATTCAAAGGTGTTTTTCTGTGTGCTGTGATATTTGCAGCAGTTTGTGCTAGCTGGAGCCAATGGATGATAATAAATCCAAAGAAGAATGACAGCAATGACAGAACACATTTATCCATAACCCATTCTAAAGAACTGATAAAATTGTGACAATATAAATTAATTAATCAAGTAAAATAAGATATCAGAATTATAAATTCATTACAAGTCATTCAGTATCTGAAACGATCTTTCAATAACCT
>PPHD01013953.1:0-17012 GCA_002909625.1 Bambusicola thoracicus | reverse complement strand
TTTATAGGCTTCCTTCAGGTACTGAAAGGCTGCAGTGAGGTCACCCCGCAGCCTTCTCATCTCCAGGCTGAATAATCCCAGCTCCCTCAGCCTGTCCTCAGAGGAGAGGTGCTCCAGTCCCTTGATCATCCTGGTGGCCCTTCTCTGGACCCTCTCCAACATCTCTGTCTTTCTTGTCCTGGGGGCTCCATACCTGGACACAGTACTCCAGATGGGGACTCACAAGAGCAGAGTAAATATATACTATATCCTAATACACACTTATGCAACTATAGAAAAAATACAACATTCCCAAGTCTTAGTTCTAGTTGGTCTGTCTCTTGTATAAATAGAAGCAGCTAGGAAACTGTTCTGAATGATTCTTTTTTGGTAAATGGCTCTTAAACCACCAAAGTTCAAAAGGTTCCTCCTGGACTCTAGGATTCCGGGACTCATGAGGGGATCCCTTCATGTCTGCTAAGAGCTCAGTTTATGGAGCAACTTCTCTCCAAGCAGAGTTTTTAAAATTTCTCTTCCATTAGATCCTACATTTTCACAAAGCATTTAAGGATCTCACATCTCTGAATTCTGTGTTTCTGTTAAATTTATTTGAATTGACCAATATTCCAAATGTTGCTGAAGGATGTGCAAACAACATGAATTATGTTTTTCTATGACACTGAGGTCATGGTCCATGTCTGCACAATTTAAATTAGAAATCTGAATTGGCATAGCTGTCTGGGTTAAAATTTAATAGAGTTGAGCAAAACCAAAAATGCAACTGACATTGTTTTATTTGTGAGTAACATGAGTAAGAACTGTAAAAACTGTACTTCTTCAGTAAAATCCATTCCCCTGAGCTTTATGTGGAAAGGATGGCTGGGCGTTATGCACATAGGTCAGAGAAATTAAAAGGAGTAGGAAAACCAACTAGAAATAAATTAGACAAAACAATGTTTCAGTAGAAATTGCAAGTTAATCTAAACATTTTAAAGTAATGTGTCCAGTTTTAGTGGCATTTCTAATATGGAAATGATAAAATGAACCATCATCACTTTATGTTCTAGTTTTGACAATGTCAAGTGTTTTCAGTTCAGTAAAAACACTACTTTTAATTTCCTTTTGAATGAGTATTAAGAGTGCCTGTAGCCATCTCTACAGAGCAGAAGGAATTGAATAACATTTATCGTGAAATAATATTTTGACAACAATTAAACATAACTGATGACACTAACATCGTATTTTTTTATGTCATGGGGAAAAGTAAACTTTTTTTTTGAGGAAATCAAAGTTTGTAATATTCTCCCAGGTAACTAGCAATAACATGAAGGGTAATGGCCTTAAGTTACACCAGGGGAGGATCAGACTGCATATTAGGAAAAAATACTTCTCAGAAAGGGTGGTCAATGATTGGAACAGGCTGCCTGGGGAGGTAAAAGAGTCACCATCCCCGGAAGTTTTCAAGAAACTTGTATATATGGAACTGAAGGCCATGGTTCAGTGGGCATGGTGATGGGTTGGGGTTCGACCAGATGGTCTTAATGATATTTTCCATCCTTTATGATTCCGATTCTATGGAATTCTGGAGAAAAAAAGAAGTCAAAATGCATGTTTTCTGATCTGCTATTGGTGCTAGTCAGGTGAGAGATAGCATCCTTTCAGAGAATACTAGGCAACAGAAGTAGGGCTTATCACAACGTCCCTGCAAGACGCCACTAATGTTTAGCAATTTGTGAGCCTTCACAACTTAATGGATCCAGTGTTTCTGTTTCTCTTAACTCATACATGTGGCTTTGAATGGTCCTTACAAAAGCCTTGTTGAAAGAAAGCCTGTAAACACTAATGGGGCACCTCCTGGAGTGTATCAGGCCTCAAATAGTCAACAAGATACCCAAGCAGCAGTCCTGTTATCAGGATGTGGCTGGAAATGATCTACACTGCACTTAAGAGTACTCAAATCTTCCTCAGAGATCACCCTTTCAAGGGACACAGACACAAACAGTGAAACACACTGTCTTCATCTGAAGCTGTCTGAAAATAGAAGTGCCCTTTCATTAACTCTGATGACTTCAGCTTAGTCTCAAACTAGTAAGGAGATGTCATAATTTCAATTTAAAGAGCAGAAGTGTCCATCATTTACACTAAGGCAGCTAATGCAGCATAGTTTGTCTCCTCTGCCTCTCTGCAGAAAGTGAGAGAGCAAAGATGTTTCACTCAACTCTGTTCAGTGTGCACTTGCACAGCTTTCCAGCCCCTCTCCTTTCTGCCCCTGTAAATCCAAACTAATAGTCAGTGTAATCAAACAGGGTCCCCACTAAAAAGCTCCCAGCAGTCTAAGGAGGAAAATTAAGCAGCAAATACTTGTTTTGCTGGCTGTGTTTGAACAGCAAGCCATGCCTTTAAAAATAAAATAATGCAGCCTCAGGCTGTTTATCTGAACATGATTGGAGTCAGGGGATTTGTTTGGGTATGCACAGTTATAAATAAACACACTGAGATTTTCAATGCATGTCAGATTTTGTAGTCATATAACTGATCCCAGAGCACTTAGATAAGAAGGATGTTCTGATAACCAAGTCTCTCACTGTATTTTCAATTTTGCCCTCATTATTTTTAAAGAAAATTCGAAGGAGACAATTGCAATAAATGTGATGAAACGTCCATTGAGACACAACAGAGAATCCAACTTCTGAGTAGGCTGGGCATTTAACTAATGCTGCAGGAGATAATTGCCAAGAGTCAACTGGGTGAGAATTTGGGCATAATTGCTGGGATTTATGAGTATTTTAGGAGGATTGACAGAGTTGGTGTGCACAGTTCTATTTTCACAGTAGGCAGACCTTGCCTTGCAGTCTCAGAGCTTCCTGGCCAGCTGCCAGAAGTACTGTCATGGACGGTGTTGGTTTTTTTTTTTTTTTTCCCTTTTTTTTTTTTCTTTCTTTTAAACATATTTTCGTTTAAGAAGAAAAATGAATATCTTACTCAACCGTTTTAAACCTAACACCACATGTGGGACAGAAATGCATAAATGCATATTGGAAGCAGGGATGAAAGGCCGAGTTTTCAGTACCGATGATCATTTTGGAGATGAGTCTTTCAGGATGGTTCACACACAGCTTTGAAATCAACCAGTAACATACCTAAAACCTTCATGACTCCTTAGTCAGTGTGGGTGGAAAGTGAATAAACTGCAGTTGCCACAGTTAGTTCCGGATGTCCTTGATTGTTCTGTTTAGCTGCACCAATTTTCTCGTCTCTGGCCATGGAGAGATGCAAATTCCTCTCTGCAGAAAGATTATGCCTCCCAGTGCTGTGAGAGCACTTCCACTCTTTATTTTCAGGTGATGCTGCCTGAAGGCAATGTACAATTGTGTGAGGGGCAAAAATAAGTACGGCAAGGTCCTCTTCTGGGCAACAGCAGACGCATACCTTGCTGCTTGTTTGTGGACAATAAAAACACACTTCTTTGAAAGAGAAAAACAGGTGAGAAAATACATTTATCACCACACTAGAAGTAAAAACGTTGTAATATAGAATCAAAACAGACGAGTTTATTTCTGCAGTCTTCTTTTATTTAATCCCTATAAAGAGGTTTTGATTACACACTCCAGGTTCTTCTGTATGGGAGATCCTTAGCAGAAACATTTTGTCTAATAAGCAGTCTGCATTTTAACTCAAGTCAAAGCTGTAAGGAAGAGGAAATTTAACAGCACAGTATGCTATTTAAGAGGTAGGACTATGGATAAGTGCCTGTTGAGAGGCACTTACTCATAGGTGAGCAGGAAACTGGTTTGGGGAGAGTGCATAGGACAGAACAAGAGGATGGAATGTCAGTCTGCATTATCTCTGTTTTATATACCGTCTCTGGGGACATTAAGATGAACCCTGAGGCTTTCAATCTTTTTTCTCCCACAAAATAAGTAGAAGGCTTTTCCCTTTAACATTGGAGTCATCTGGCATTAGGTATCCACCCCTCAGTTCAATGGTGAACGATGCTATTCTGAGAAAGAAAAAAGCTTTTACAGTGATCAGTAGGAATGAGGAAGATGCAGACACAGGGATCAGTTCAGGAAAAAGAAACAGTTCATACTGAAGACCCTTTGCTCATCCATCTATGCATGCTAGATAATTTAGACCTCAAAAGCATTATTGGTGTCACACTGAAATAGCATTACTTGTTACTGTTCACAGTGAATGATGTGGCCTTCCAAGGCCAGGGTCATTATCTCTCTGAGCCTGCTTGTGGCAAGGTAGAGGAAAGAAATATTCTGTCTACCTAAGAAGACCAATATTTTCATTTCAGATGTGCTTTGTATGAAACAGCAGCTCAGTTTTTTATGGGATGCATCATCATTTCCAGCAAGTCTTATATAATATTTGCTTGGAGCTGGCAGAAAAACTAATGCTGCTGAGCCAAATCCCTGGAATTGGACAAGTTAATCACAGCAACTGTTGCAGTTTTCAGGATCATTCATAGGATATCCACCAAGGAAAACAGGCAATGACAAAAACAAAGGAGCCAGATAAAAAAAAGTCAGAGCCAGAATGATAATGCTAGAAGTGAGTTTTGCATTTGACCAGTGTTTAGAATGGTGTGTGCAGCTTGCTGGGATTCCATCTAACCAAGATTCATCTACACAAAAATCAGGTATCTGCATCATAGGCATCTACAGTAAGATTAGTTATCTGATCTAATGCTGTAGCTTGAAGACATTCAGTCAACAGAACAGCGGGAGCTTAGGGTGATTTAGTGTAAGTACCTGCATCAAGAAGACTTAAATTGCACACTATGATCTATTTATTCGTTTGAGTACAGACTCAGTAAAGGTACCTAAACAAAAGCATCCAGAGCTATTTGATACACCCCAGCATATTGTACTCGGAGTCTACTTGGTGTTCTACAGGAGCTTGGATCTCCAGGAAGCCTGGTGTCCTCTCTGTCTGATGTATCAGCTGCCTTAAAGTGTTTCGGATATTGCTAGACATCACTGTCCACCCAACTGATCTGAGTCCCAGCTTTTCACTGACCATGAAGTGTAAATGGAAGTGAACTGTTTGGACGTAGATGTGTTTCAGTAACTATTCTGCTGTACTCCACCTTCTTTCTCGTGACACCTAATGTCAGGACGTGATGGAAATATCTCCTGCTTTCGTGCAGTGAAGGCACTTTCACTCCTAGCTGTCAACAACAAAAAACAACACTTGAAACACTTACCTTAAATGGGTCACCTAATAAAGATAAAAGTTATTACAATACTATATGCCATTGGACAAAATTTATGATTCTTCTGAAATGTTTTAATTAAATTCCTACTGTTCTCTCCCATTTCCTTCCCTCTACAAGTGAACAGGTTTTGGTGGGACAGAATTAATTTTCTTCATAGTGTCTTGTACGATCCCATGTTTTGCATTTATGATGAAAACAGTATTGATAATATACAAATATTTTAGGTGCTTCTGAGATGTTCTTGCTGTGAATCAAGATCTTTTCTGTGTCTCACGCTGTCCTGTTGATGAGTGGGGATGCACAAGAAGTTGAGAGGAGGCATAACTTGGACAGGTGACCCAAACTGGTGGAAGGGATATTCCATACCAGATGATGTTGTGAGTGGGACAGGTGGTACATTCAGAGTTACAGTGTTTGACTTCCCAAATAATCATTATAACTTGCTAATGGCTAAACATCTGCCTGCCAGTAGGAAATAGTGGAGTAGTTTCCTATTATGCTTTGCTTGCACATACAGCTTTTGCTTCACCTATAAAACTGTCTTTATTTCAACCCACGAGTTTTCTCACTTTTCCAATTCTCTTCTCCATCTCATTTGGTGAGAGTGGGTGAGAGGCTCTGTGGTATTTAGCTGCCTACTGGGGTTAACCCACAACAACAGAGAGACAAAGTTTGCCTTCCTAAGGTAGCAGATGGTCTGATTTATTCATCGCTTTCTTCTTATGCCATTGTATTCACCATTGTTAAGTTAATAACACTTCAAACATGGCCTAAAGTAGTTATGACCGATAAGATTTTGACTTTTCCCTGGCTGGATTATAAGTAGGAACTGTTCCCATATTTACTGAACTGTAAATCAGTTAGTCATCCAGAGGAGAAAATATCCTAAGAGTAGAATTACTACTATTGCTTGTACATAAAGTCTTGGTAATGTCAGAGATCTCTCAGTACCCCATGTTCTTCAGTACCAGAAAAAAAAATTAGAGAGACTGAATCAGGGTCCTGGCTGTCATTGAAGAAGTCATAATACAGATTGAGAAATGATTTCTTACCACATAAATAGTGTAATTTCAGTTATTTTGTATCTACTTAGTGTTTCACTGGGAAACACTGACATTCCTTTTCAGTAGGGCTACTGTATATACAGAGGAGAAAACAGAAGGCTATCTCCTCTCCTTTTGTATTAATACTTGGTTCCAATTCCCACTTCATTCATCTCCCTCTGCTAGAGTACTATTTCTAATTTTGCCCTTTTTTAAAATATCTAATTTTCTTCAAAGACTGATCTACAGATAACCAAAGCAACACCTCTGACAGAAGTGATCCACTAGATTTCATTTCATTCTCCAAAAGAGTGGAAGAACTATAGCATCTAAATCAAATCAGAGCCATTCAAATCAGGTAATGTTTAAGTAAGTTGCTCCAGAAGTAATACCTCCTGTTTATTTCTATGGAAATAGAAACAGATAAAAAGAGCACAATAGAAGTAGCTGATAGAGCAGTTTCCCACTGACTAAACACTATTTTTCAGTGTATTCACCACCATCAGCTATGCATTTTCATCAGCAGAGGACATCTGCTGTCATTGTCACCACTGATGAGAAACACCACCCACACCACTTATCCTGTTTGGCCTTCATAAACACTCAGCAAGCATCTATGAATGCCAATGTGTGTGATTTTTTCCACTCAGAGGAATTCAGTTACACACCTTTCCTTCATATGCACTTCCATGCCAGAAGCCATACTGTCAGACTGCCCCTCTGCTGCCATCTGTTACATGGGGACAAAATTTAATGTAATACTTGCAGAAAGGTTCAGCCTCTACTGCCATAGCTGCAACATCCACCTCTGCCATCTTGGGCCAACATAATAAAGTAGGAGACATTACTTTATTACCTCATACATTTATTTATTTAAAGAGATGGCATTGGAGCAGTATCCCACAGTCCTATTCTCAAAAGAAGATTATTTGATTTAATATGGCAAAATTATAACAGAAAGCTAAGTGAAGTTTCTCAAATTGAGAAATCATGATTCTATGTGACATTACTTGTGCCCCTACTAGAATTAACTATATTAGCTCTTGAGCTATTCAACTCCATCTCCTGAAGCTGCCTCATGTACTGGCAAGGAGTTTATTAGTAATCCCAGTTTTCATCTGTCAGATAAACTAAGCTAGCAAATATCTGCTACTATGGACATGATTGATTTTCTTGAGATTTAACTGCAGGCTCAAATCTTGCATAATCCTACAGTGGACTACTGGGTTCACAGTAAATCACAGTCATGTCCCTTCTTAAAACTCTTCCTGTAGCTGTTTCAGCCCTGTGTCCTCATTCATACATGGCACTTGTGTGGCTTTAAGCCGTATTACAATTTTATTGCATGATTTGTAATGTCAGGAGTATTAACTGCCTTGGCCCAGATTCATGTCTTCATAGAAAATAAGTATTATTGAAATATAGTTGGATTCAGCTTTAAAACTGGTGATTGTGGGGCAAGCCAAACTATCATCTCGTCCTAGCTTCACAACTTCTGTTTCAATGCTCAGTTGTAGAAATGAGCTGAAAAATACCTTATCATTTTGCCCCCTTTCATACAGCATGTACTGAATACAGAAATTCGTTTTGTATTCAGTACAAACATGCCACTCTGAAAGGACTTTGTCAGCATCCTTAATTGCTGGGCTGATGCCACAAGACTGATGGATTGTAGGCTCCTATATTTCTAGAGGAAGTATAGAACAGATGGGATTTTGCCAATTTAAACTTCAGTACATATTTAATGTCCTATTTATCTCTTCCAGTGAGCTTGAAATTGTAATAAATGAACTAGATTTTTACTGGAATCTGTTAATGTCACGGAAAGTATTTGCAAAGAACAAAAAGCTCTATTAGCCTATATTGACCTGCAAATAAACAACAGGCTGTAAGGAGTGGTTACCCACTTTCTAATTTGCTTAATGGCCTTTTAATGAGTTGACTGATGGCTGTACAGTAAATACACTGGTCTAGCACCCTAGAGGCCTCTATTCATGCTATTTCCTCAAGTGCTGATACACATTCTATTATTTTTATTCCTCTATTTTTCACTTAGATGATTCTAATGATACACCCAACCATTATTTAAGCTATTTCAGATTTTGGAATACAAGTAACAGTACTAAGATATTCCTGTTACAAGTCTAAATATCTCAGTGCTCATTTTGTTTATGTACCAGATTGAGTTTCCCTACCTAAGTCTAAATCTCCATCTCCACCTAATGAGTTTCCCTACCTAAGTGTATTTCACACGTCATACAAAATGTTGCCTACTTTTACTGCTGCAGAGATTATGTGCTACTTTGAAGGGCCCAGAGCTGTAAAAAAAATGACATAATGCAATCAGTGTTGTCTGGGAAAAGAATCAGAGCAGGCTGCATGCTACAGCAAGACAAGGAAGGAAACAGATTGGGTTACTTTTAAATTCGCCAGATGAATCTTCAACAAACTTTAAGCTCAGCATGGATACCTTCCGATAGTAAAATAATTGTTTATTTTAGCCTAAATCTCTTGGACATGGAAGTCACAAAAGAATTATCCTACTGGTAGTACTGGATAAGGAATTAATGGAAGAACTCCCTTCTGTTTGGTGTGTAAGGGCTCCTTCAAGAATCATGAACTGATTTACATCTGAAAATGGAAAGTAACAGAATGAAAATAGCATAATAGTTTCCCACTAGTTTTCATATTTGAGCAAGTTGGATGAATTACATACTGAGTACTAAGTGATAAAAATATTTTCAACATTGGACATCTTCATAGCCAACATGTAGCATATCTTGTAAGTTTTAGGACTTCATGTAAGAATTAGCATTGATTGCACACAGGCTTTATGTGCTGTGGAAACACACATAAGACAAACAAATTACACCACTGATGCCTTCTACTGAGGGAAAGTCAGACACTTTCAGGATGGTTTACCTTTTAACTAAAATAAGAGCAGCATTGGATCCCCTGCTCCTAACCCCAACCCTAATCCAGGCTGACAGTTTGTTGGTTTGTGGCACCCACTGGGCTCCTTTGTGTCCACACAAATCCACAGGGCGGATGGCACTTCGAATCCGCTGGGTGTTGCTGTGTGCTTCAGATTGGGAAAATAGTTCGGGCTGGATAATAGGAAAAACATATTCTGTGGCCATGTATTAGAACAGGCTGTTGAGGGAAGTGATGGAGTCACCATACTTAGAGGTGTTCAAGAAATGTGGTGATGGGAACTTGGTTTATTGAGCATGATGGTGTTGGATTGGCAGTTGGACTTGATGGTCTTAAAGATATTTTCCAAGATCTTTTTCCAACTTCAACAATTCTATGATTCTGTTTTTTGAACCCCTAAAAACAGTTATTTCTAGATGTCATGATTTATTTATGCAAATTACAAAATGTTCTTTCGAATAGTTGAACAATGACACTGTTAAGGAAGAATAAATCTTCAAAATCCCCAACTAAGTGTCATCTCATCCATACAACTGAAGACTTTTAGAAAATAACATTCAAACTACTGCAACAGGTCAGTTGTTCTCTCAGGCCTTACTTAGCACCTTTGTTAAAGATTTAGCGTCTGAACACTAAACCAAAAACACTTAGAAAAAGCAAAAACTCTGCAAATAAATTGAAGAGTGCTAAGTTCCATTTAGTCTCCAAATAGTCTATGATTAAATGGTTTCTATTTAAGGAGCAGCCATACCAAACTATCTTATGCAAAATTTTAAAGGCTAATAGATTCAACAGGATTTAAAATAAAGAGAGCAAAGGAAGAAAGGAAGTGTTTTTTTCAGCTAAGATAAAATAATTTGTATTTAAAACATCGATGTACAAAATACACTCATCCTTTTTTCCTTTGCTTTCAGAAAAGGATAACTACTAAAGTAATAGCACTTAAATGCTAATAGGATGAGAAATAAAAGAGTAAAAAGAGCTAAAAATATTGCTAAATGATGTAGATGTTCATCTGGAGGTCACTGATTTAATCAGCTTTTATGATTTTTACAAATAATGCCATTTTATAGGTAGAAGCAATCTTTCTGGGAGAGATGGAAGGAGAAGGATCACAAGATATGACAATGGTATTTAAAATGTCACAGAATGACATCTTCACAATGAAGAATTTTGAGGAAAAAATTGTGAAGAGGAGCATAAAATAAAGCTTAAAGCTACTCTCTTTCTTTAAAGAGCCTGCAGAAAAGATGGCTTTGTTTTATCTACACCAACATTTGCAAGGTCTAGAACTCATGGTGAGCTGTCAAATGAATCTGAAGACACTGGCATAAAAGTCACTGGTGATATTTTTTATTTCATTCATGTTACTTTCAATAAATTCCTAGGAAAGGTAAATTGATAAATCTTTATTAGACTACACCATCTGACAAGCTGACATGAAGTTAGAAATAATCTAGAAATGCACATTTTTGTAGGAGGTGTTATTCTTAAATGTTATGCATAAGACCATTTGGACAGGTAGAATTTGCGTAATCCATGGATCCGATACTTAATCCAAGCAGCTCTCAAAACTGATGTAAGGCCATGGTGTTATACAACCAAGTAATGAGTCAGATGTTGGTTTCTGAGGTGGCAAAATGTTAAAAAAAAGTTAGAAAGTCAAAATAGACTAAATATTGGAGCAGTTCTGCTAACATGGGCATCTCTCCAACAACCTGTACTTAGCACAGAGAATCTTGTTCAGTCATAGATTACTTCCATCTTACTTTGAGTACATCTCAGTTCAAAGGAGAGAAATATGCAATTCAGATTGATTTATATATTTGATAGCTTCAGTTGCCCATTGGAATGACTTGACTCTATCTTCACTTACCAAAAAAGAAGCAAAAGGGAAGGAATCCTTAGACTATGAAAAATAAACCAGAGGCATGCAGAAATGGAGGCTTCGACATTTCCTTCAATAGTCTGTGGCATCATATGAAAATTATGGGTAATTTCTGTTTACTCTTTGACTTCATATTCCAAATGTTGGCTCCTGTGAAATAAAGCAAAATGCACTAAGTGTAAAACACAAACTTGGAATATACAGGACGACTAGCTTACAGAGTCATATCAACAACTTATAGCTACAAGATCATGGCCAGCAAATTGACATATGTTTCTAAGACGAAACTATTCAACAGCAAAAATAACCATTGCAGTTAGAAACAGAACAATGCAGAGAAATCCATTTATGCGTGCATAGATTTGTTAACTCTGAATGCTAAGAGCAGAGAGATTTTAGAGATAAATCAGGAAATCTTTTCTTCTGAGGAAGGCCTTTGTGGTCACTGGAACACAGTATCTAGTCCTAAGATATCTGGAATTAAAACAGTAAAAAATATGCATGTAATAATGCCATTAATGAAAAGAGTCCACTAAGATATACTTTACATAGTTAAATGAAAATATATTGATGCTAACTTTGAAAGAATGAAAGATAAAACCTGAGGGTAAAATTCTGTCCATATAACTTTATTTCCACTAATCGTGTTCATACTCAAATAGAATATCTAAAGAGTTGTACTGTCATCTATTTGGGTGACTGATAGCATGTAATGAGAAAGACCAATCACTTTATCTAGATAGTGGCTATAAAAAACAGTGTGAGCTCAGGTGCTTTGTGAATATAAATCACTAACAAGGGAGTACATGTGATTATTATAATAATAGAAAAAGGACTAACACTCTTGAATTAATTGCTAGTTCAGTGTAATCCTTTAGTCCTTTAGTGAATATTAAAGATAAAAATAAATAAAGGGGGATTTTGTTACCCACAGTAAGATAGCTTTCCAATTGTTTGTTTCGTAAACCATCAATAAAGGCCTCATAGCAAAACGACTCATTTTTTCATTTAAAATCCAGACAGAATAAAGAGAAACATTTACTGGAAGCAGTGTGGAAATAGATTTGGTCAGAGGGGGGGACTAAGCTTAAAACATTTAATTATGTTCAACCCACAAATTAAATGATCAAATCAGATATTAAACCTTGATCTCTACTAAGTTAAATGTGTAATTCAACAGGAGTTTGTGCACAGCTATTCAGCTGAAGTAACTCACTTTCTGAAATGTCATGTGCTTGTACAAGCCCTGCACATCTTTTAGTGGGTAACTAAGCATTGGTTGATGATTAACAAAGTGAAGTTTAATGTAGTAAGGTGCCTTGTGTTCCCTTATGTATCTTTTATCTTCTACTGAAAACCTGAAACAATATCTACTATCTGGATGTTAACAAGTTAGGGATGGGATATGATTGAGAAAGACAAGGCAAACCTGTAGCCCTTTATCAAACCCTTGGTCTGTTCAAGAAACTGTTAATTCCCAGCTCATAAATACACTTTAGAAACAGATTATTTCAAGTAACTTTGACAGTTTGAGTTAGATTTCTAAACTATCTACTTGTGTAAGTTCTTTTGTAACACTGGAGCGCTACTGATTTTGGGTGATCATACTACTTCTTGGGTGATTCATCCCACTTATGTTAGATGTCTATCGTAGACTGAGATGAATCACCATCTAAAACTCCCAGTCTCTCCTGTATGATCACTGAGGAGGTTTAAATTACTAGTTAAAATTTTTCATCTACTTAGAGTGGGACTTCTATGGTCTACAGTAATATGTGCATTATCCTACTGTCCATAGCGGTCATTCCAGATTGATATGGATTACATCAACAGCAAAGATCTTTGTTTTTCCCTATCTGTCATCTATCTTGAGAAATGACTGACAACATATGGTAGCGTGATGGTACCAGAAGCCAGCAGACCTTATTTGAGTGTTTACTCATTGAGTTAAGAAATACCCAATACCTTAAGTAAAACAGAATCTACCAAATGTTACAGTCAATCCCCAATATTTTTTTCCTTTCCTTTTCCCGGAAAAAAATAAAAAATAAAAAAGAATGCAGAAAACAAAAAGTAATCCTCAGTCCTGCTATAAGAAAAGGGACAGACACATTAGCAGGGTCTGTTGTGATAAAACAGGAGAAAATGGTTCCAAAGCAAATGAGGGGAGAGTTAGACTGAATATAAGAAAAAAGTTGTTTACAATAAGGGCAGTGAAGCACCAGAACAAGATTCCCAGAGAGGTGGTGGATGGTCCCTGGGGATACTCAAGGTCAGACTGGGCAGGGCTCTGAGCAACCTGCTCTAGCTGTAGGTGTCTCTGTTCACTGCAGAGGAGTTGGACTAGATGATCCTTAAGGGTCCCTTGCAATTCAAACAGTTCTATGATCCTATGGTTTGAAATCCCAGATAAAAGTCTCATTAATTTCCTCTGTGCAGCAGTAATCTAACCTCCTAGTTATATTCTGCCACAGTATTTGACCATGTAAAATACCTTCTAGAGGAAGGTGACAAAAAATCTTTGCAAATTTCATACTTGAGATTAGGGTTTCCTCTCTTTGCTGCGGCTACCACCAAGAGGATTTTTTAGTGTAAATCTAAGTTTCAGCTTTTGTACCGTGAATATTTTTCTCCTGAGGAAAATCTTCACTTCAGTTCAGGCTGGGTTTGAATCAGAGACTTGCAGGTGAAGCCTTATTACTACCTCTCAACTAAGCTTCAGTAAATGTTACCACCAGCTTACCGTAAATGACTGTAAGCAGTTCTCATGCTACAGTGTGATTGAGGCAACTTGAGATCATCCATATGCTTTTACAGATGTGTACCACTTTGTCCTTTCAAGATAATGGCAATAACACTGTCATCTTCATCCTGTAATATGTTTCTATTTCATTTTTAATATGAAGCTCAATCAAGACTTACGTATGACTAAAACAGGCATTAAAAGACTGCCTTGAGCCTCCATCCATCCCCCAGATTTAAGTAAGAGAGCACTAATTTAAGACTAAAAATTATCAATGCCTTTTACATGGTTTCCTATTAATCAGTATCAGAATGAGAGTAATTTGCAAAATTCATGTGGCATCTATTTAAGTTTTTCTTCTAAGTAAATGAAAGAGACTTACTAATTCCAGTAGACACTTCATGAATTGGTAATGGATGAGAGATACTAAACACAGAGGGACATATTAAATCTGTACAAAATGCAAAATACTCTTCAGATCTCCGCTAAATTCATTTAATTCCTTTTTGCACGTTTTAAGGCTCGTCAGATTTTATAAATATTGATACAGAGTTGTGAAAGGTGACTGCAAAGCAATGCTGAAGTCTTTGTGTGTTAAAGGGCAATAATCACAGAAAAATATTGCTAAGTTTGTCTAGAGTGTCTGCTCCAGAGTCAGATTTTGGGACATTCTTAATTATCACCATGATTCTAAACCTGGCTGAACAGGCCAATTTCACGTAATGCTATAATTTTGGCAGGATTGGTAAGGATGTCTGTTTTAGAAATTCTGATGTGACAACCTTGGATTTGAATAGCTTTTTTCTCTTTCTGTATATTAGTTTATGGACACCCAAATGAAATCCATTCAGACAAAAAGTTTCTGAGGTAGAAAGCAGCATACATTAAATGAGAGTTTGCAAGATTTTGGGGCCAAAATAATCAATCCTCAAAATTTCTATTGAATCAATATGAATCTGTATCATAAAATGTTGAGTTGACAAACTTGTTTCCACTCAATCACAAGTTGAAGCACCCACAGACTACACATCATGGCCTCATCTTCCAGGAGTGGTCTGTGAATTATGGTGTTAGAATCATACTGTGTCCTTTCTGTGACTTGTACCCTAGGGAGAACAACATTTTACTTTCGTTTTTAGAAATATTTAGGTCTTACTTTCCTGACTTCTCAACCTAGTTGAGTTCTCATTTCGGTAGGAAGAAAAGCATATCCACTCTTCTTGTTTTAGCATTTTTTGTTGCTTGTGACTTCAAAAACAGCAGTCAGAGACAGAAACTCATAATAAGAAAAATGGTCATTGGTAGGCCAATAGCACTGAATCTGAGAGGGTCTGTGGATGCCACTGTAATATAGATGATAAATGAGCAGGGCTTCAACAAAGGTCAATGTCAGTGAGGAGAAAAGGGTGGGTTTAGGATTGGAGAATGGATTATGGCATGAAGCAAGGAAATCCTTGGCCATTGGATGGGAGATCTATGTTCAAAGTGTGTTCTTTGGAGGGAGACAGATGAAACATTTCCCTTGTCATCCAAATACTGGGAAGTTCTTGAGTAACTTTATAAATTAGCTTTCAAATACATAAAACTAACAAAGTCTGGGTTCTACCCAGGCATGTATCACAACTCCCAAAGACTTTGATCTGCTTCCAAACTCATCAGAAAACATGATGGAGTTCTCAGTCCTGCAGACCAGAAAAACTGCTTTACAATTAAATTTGGGACCAATTGGTGGCTTCAACACATATAAAGATGAAAAATGAATTTCCTGCAGACATAGTAAAGTTTGTTCCAGCACAAAGCAAATGTAATAAAAGAAGTGTTGACTTGCATCAATAAGTTACTTCTTTCAGTTGTCTCCAGACCTTTTTCTCCATCCCAGTTCGTACAGTGTTGACCTACTGGTGAGCCTGAAGTGCCACAAGCTACAGCACAGTATTTCAACATAGTCCAAAATCAGAGGTGATTTTCTTGGAATTCCTTCTGGTATCCTAAGGTATTTAAAAATGGATGAGATGCATTGCTCAAAAGGAGGGACGAATGGCTCAGTGAGGGGTTACATCCCATTAGCTGTACTATAATATGCCTGCCTGCTTGTCAGTTGGAACTGGACTCTCATAGTGCTTTGTGGGAATGACTCTGCAATGCTTTAGGGAAATGCTAGCTATGGGGAAAGCAAAGCAAAACAAAACAAAATCTATTTTCCTTTTGCTTATAGTATCCCAACCTTACTTATTTTCAGCTGATAAGAAACAGGGAGTATAAATTCAATTTTACTCCATGGTTTTCTTTGTTATTTGTAATATTCAGCTATGCAGTTCTGTGGTGCCTAAACATTATTCCAGCTTATGCATTATTTACTAGTTAGTATTTCTAAACAGATGTCTCTAAGTAAAATCATTTATTTCCTCTTGCTTGTCTGCCTGAGGGCCAAATTTGAGCAACAGAACTCCTCCTTAATAATGTGAGGTAGACTAAAATCACTATGCTGGGACCATGGAGCTGCTCTGTTGGACCCATGGACACTGAAAACTTTGTAACAGCACGTGTCAGAGGCAAGTCTGTGTCAATATTTCCCACTTCAGGACTTACATCGCTTGCATTTAATCAGCCATTTTAGCCCTACACAAATACTGATTTCAAGGGTAATGTTTTTATTGTTGTTGTTGCTGTTTGTTTGTTTGTTTGTTTGCAGAATCGTGTGGCACAGAATCCATGTATCAAGGAATAGCCTGGACAGAAACAGAATACTTCCCCAGTGACAATCAAGTGTCCATCAAAACAGGCACAGCTGTGATTAACCAAATGCAACATGGATTTAAATAGCCTATTTAACCACGTATTAGCACAAATTGTCTAAATCTTTCGATTTTATAATCTGGTGTGGAATAGCTCATAAGATACTGGCATGGGCTCTTTATGTTTCTTTTCCTTTCGTGGGCGATTAAGTGTATCATATTACTGACCTTTCCATTAGGAAAGCACAAAGTTTCATAGCAAAGTTTTCACTAGACTGAAGAGCCCCTCAGAACTCTGCTGCAACTCTTAATTCTTTGGAAATTACAGTACAGAAGAGAATGGCTCAGGTTACTGTCCATATATGTATTCATCACTTATTTATACAAATAAATATATTTGATAGTGGAGGTAATGGAGTCTCCGTCCTTGGAGATCTTCAAAAGCCACGCTTCTGAGCAACCT
>PPHD01013952.1:0-17013 GCA_002909625.1 Bambusicola thoracicus | reverse complement strand
AAACAGGATGGGCCCCAGCACCGACCCCTGGGGGACACCACTTGAAAGGGGTCACCAGCTGGACTTAACTCCATTGACCACCACCCGTTGAGCACAGCCTTCCAGCCAGTTCCTTATCCAACGGAAGGTAAAACTGTTCAAGCCAGTTTGTGCAGAAGGATACTGTGAGAGACCATGTCAAAGGCTCAGTGGAGGCATTATCAATGTCTATAAATACCCAGTGAGGGGGAATGAAGAAGGGAAAGGCAGACTCTTTTCAGTGGTGTCCACTGATAGGATAAGAGGCAATGAGTACAAATTTTAAAAAAGATAAAAGAGAAATGCAGATGTGGTCTCTGCTTTCAGCAATGAGAGTGCTTTCAATAAAAGATGAAAAAAAAAATACAGAATCCTGCAATTGCATCTTTCTTGCGTGTGAACACAACCACTAATTTACCACCAGACTCCCATTTACCTGTCTCTGTGACTTCTACACTGCTCAAGGGATAGCTGCTCAGAAGCCTGTGTCATTGTTGACACTTAAGTTGGGGCAGAGCTCAGACCTCCTCTCCCCACATCCAGATACTCACCACAAAATAATGACCTCTCCTCTCTCTGTCTTTGCAGGTAAGAAACTGCAATATAAGATAAAAGGAAATGTGTAATATTTTCAGTTTATTTCCTACTTTCTGAAAATGAGTGGCAATTAGTTTTAGCAAGCCAGATCATGCTCTGGGGGTCTCTGCAGAGAAACCGAAGAGAGGAGTGTCTGCTTTGTAGGAGATGGATGCAGAGGTCTTCAGAGATGATGACCCCTATTCATGGAATGAGTGCACCAAGTGCTGGTCCACTGACTTCACTGCAGCCATGTATCAAACTTTGATTTGAAAATAATCATCTAAATCAGACTTAGTAAAATTCATTTCCTGCTAGTGTAATCTATTTTTCCAAAACAAACACAGTAAATCCTTCCTTGGAAAACCACACTTAATTTTTTTTTCTTCCATTGTACATCTTGATAAAGTTTTTGGCATAGCAATGTTTTAAAAGATTTTTTTTAAAATCCAACACTTTTTTTGTCTGTAGCTTTAAAATCATCTGTCACTTTTAAATAGTGCATATAGTATCCTGGATTTATTCTTCTTGTTGTTATTCTCATGCATTTATTTCCCAAGAACTAGATTATCTGGGAACTAAGCTTTCATTTCATATCGAACTGAAGTGCTTAGAAAATAATTCTTTACTACTGAACTGTAAAGGAACTAGCTTTAATGAGAGATTAAGCCTAATAAAACTTTACACAGTGCAATAGCTCTGTTACTTTCAACATGATTGTTTACACTGCTATCTAAAACAAACATTTCCTGACCCATTTTTGGCTCCTTTTCAGCATTGTATTATATGTAATGTAATGCTTGCAAGCCAAGTCAGTTTGGCAAAGCTGCATTTTCTCTGAAGGTGTTAGTTGTCAAGGAGCTACTTTTCAGGTCAGTAGTTTTGTAAAAACCACTCTGAAAGGGTAGATATGGCAGAGTGTGGACATACCAATTCCTAAAACTGCATCTTGTTTAAACTGTACAGGTGCAATATCATAGTAACAGTAACTTACCAACATGTGACATAGTGGATTTGAGTATTACACAGCAAAAGACTTGTTCTGCTCTGTTTTGTTGTTTAACACTGAACTCCAGAAGTAAGCAAGACCCATACACACCAGGAAGATTTATTTCCCTGCTGCTTAGCCTCTGGCCAGGGCTTAGGTAATGACCTCACCACTAGCCTGCAGTCCTAACCATCATACAGGCTGATGACAGATGCAGATTTGCTGTGTACATGAACCTGGCAGGACTAGAAGGGCACCCCCTGTGTTCTACCACTTTTAATATTTGTGATTTTCCTAAATAGAGTATAAATAATATAAATATACGCTGCTACTAAACTACTTCCCCCAAACATCATTCAGAGTTAATACTATTGAGAATGATCCCTACATTTATGAGATCTTATACTCTTTCTCTGCGTACCTCTGTCTTCATCCTCATTTTTACTCCCTTGTCCATTTCTATTTGCACCTTTGCTGAGATTGCGATGTAAGCTAGTTCTAGTTGCAGGCCTATTCCTTGTGTTTCTAAATCACCAGAAACTCTAGTAGTCTTTCATCCTTAAAACAAATAACTCCCACACCTATCACCCAACCTGCTCCTAAGTTTGGTTGTGTTGCTTAGAAAGCAATGTTTTTTTTACACTTACTGCTGCTCCAGAGTTTCCAGAAGACTCAGGTATTTCTTACATTTTTTCCATGCCTCAGGCTGTTCCTTCACTCTTACTGTAAACACTGCACATAAAATATTTCAGTACAATTAGCCTTGATTTGGGTCACATTCCAGCAAAACTTTCAGATTCTTTATTTCACTTTATCTTCACACTATCATCAAGCTCAGCAGTGGTGAGGCCACACATGGAGTACAGTGTCTGTTCTAGGCTCCCCAGTACAGCAATGGCGTACTGAGAAGAGTCCAACAAAGAGACAGCAAAATGGTCAAAGGACTAGTTCATCTCCCTGATGAGGAGAGATTGGGAGAACTGGGAAGTTTCAGCCTGGAAAAGGGAAAATTTAGAGGGAGATCACATTGATGTCTATACACACCAGGAGGGAAGGTGCAAAGGAGATAGAGACTTTTCAGTGGTGCCCACTGCCAGGGCAAGATGCAATGGGTACAGATGGAAACATAGAAAGCTTTTCTGCCAGCTGGCCCAGGTTACTCAGAGAGGCTGTGAAATTTCCTCCTTGGAGATCTCCTTGGACCTGGACACTCTGCTCTGGTGTTCCTGCTTGAGTAGGGGTTGGACCAGATGGACCCAGAGGTCCATTCAAACCTCAGCCATTCTTTGATTCTGCAAAGCTTCACTTTGCATGATATCTTACACTTATGTTGATAGGCTATTCAGCTTAAAGAATTAATACTACTTACAATAGAGGAAAAAAATGTTTTAACTGAGGTTATATTTTAAATTTATCAATGCAAATGGTTACATCTGTGACAAATACTTTGTTTTGTTTACAAAATGTTTTAAAAATCCTTAAGAAGAAAGTTTAATCTCCGTGGAAACTCAAAAACATCAAATTTACTCAAATAGCTAACAAAAATATTAACGTAACTAAAATTTAGTGCACATCAAAGTAAACGCAGATTGAAAAGTATGATATAGGGAGTTATATATATATTTCTACAGGATTCTATACTCAGATAAAAGTGAATTTCTATGTTATATTTCAACTGTCATGTAAATGAGAAATACTGAATCTTTTTTTTGGGAGGGGAGGCTAGAAGGAGGACAGCCAGGGCAGACAGAGGAAAAATGTGTGCATTCTATTGGAGGGCTTTATAGAGGAAAATATACATTTTAATTATACATAAGTATTATCTAGTGTCAAAGTTATATATGTTTACAGTACGTCTTTTACAGCAATTCTTCATATCGACGCTGGAAGTGTAATTTGCATCCTAACAAGAACATTAATCTTCCTTTGAACTTGAGGAAATGTGCCCCTTTGGGTATGATATATTCCTACATATGGAGCAGTTTATCCTTTTGCATTTACCATGTTAATTTGAAAAATAAAAAATAGTACTTAATTTAAATTTCTCATCCATAAGCAAAGCAATAGATAATGTAAAATTAAATACATTCTAGCAAGAAAGTAAATTGTACTTACAGAAGACTTTAGAAACTGTTTCAAGTATTTCAGTAAGGTGGTTTGAAACTCCGAAATAGTGTATGAATTACACTCATTACAATAAGAGGAAAATAAAAGAGTTAAATGATCTGTTAAAAACTTATATAAATTTACGTTTTTTTCTTCTAGGCCTAAGCCTACAGTCTGCAGTAGATACAATGTCTCTACTGAGCTTTGCATTTCATTTTATTTTTCCTCAGTTTTTTCCCTTAATACTTTACTTCTGTTTCTGTGTAATTCTGTTATTATGTGAGAGGTAACACAGATTATTTCATAAAAAATCCTGTTCTTATGGCAGTTGAAAAGCTTCAGAGCTTCAAGCAATTTAGATGAATTTGGATAAGAACTTAAATCATGAATTATACCTTCAGCATATTTGTCTTAAACAATCTGAAGGTTCAGCCCTTCCCTTATTTATTAGTTTTGTCAGTAGACAAAGCCTTCATCTTCTTTTTTAATGGCTTAAGATCAGGTATACAACTTTCTCTGGAAATATTCAAAAGATACTTTTTACAGTTTATGTCATAAAAAAAACCCACAGAGTGCAATAGGTGGAAAAAATGCTTGACTCTCATTAGACCAGACAATTTGAAAATTCCGAAATGTACGCTTTTGCAAGGGATACACAGAAGTAAATTACAGAACATTTGTGATCTGCCATCTGCATGTACTTATCACTACACACGCATAGTAGCTGATTTCACAGGAGACACAGAAGGACATATGTATGCATCCAGAATTAAGCCATCAGACAGGAGACAGTAATACATTCACACAAATAATAATTTTCTGATAATTGCTTTATAAAGCTATCATCAATTGTTTTAAATCTTTCACAATAAATGTCTATATCTCAGCGCGTTAAAGAACACAGATTAAATTGTCTGGGCTGATGAAGTGCAGAGGGACAAATAATTACAGGACTAGTATTTAAAGACACATGTAGTGCTAGACGGAATAATGACAAATAATACATTATTCATAAAAGTTGCAGGATTTATAGAGAATACAGGCCTGGGGTGCTGCCTAAAGGAGCTGTCATGGTGTCTGATCCACCCTTTTCTCAGTCTCAGGAAACTTCAGGCGTCTCAGATGATACAGAATTCTGCTGAATTTTAATTTCAAACCACAGGGCCTGTATTACTTCTTCAGCTGTCTGTGGAATATCATTTAAGACTGTGTCTTTCTGCAGGGAGTTTTAGTATCAGCTGTCACTCATGATGATATTATCATTCCACCTTTGTGCATGTGAGGCATAATTTGCACTGCTTAGTAACCTGTATGCTCTGGTTTTGCACCATCCTGCTTTGTACTGCACCACTTCCTTTTTCCTTTTTCTTGATTGAAAAAGCAGATGAATTATCTTTGTGCTTTGGGTATACGCTTTCCTATCATCATGGAATGTAGGCAGTGACTGTATCTCCTTCCTCAATAAAGAATCTACAGTGTCAGTTAGTGAGATCAGTGAAAATAATCATAGTTAGTATCTGGTTGATTGGCAGACTAATTCCTTCCCAGAATAATATGCAAAGGCAATTATCGGTCTGTGCTAGCCACATGTCTCACAAAATTATGTTAAAGAGGTTAAGCTTGCACTAACTTAAAAAAGTTGTGCTACACATCATACAATTAAATTAAATCATGATCAGTTAGATGATTTCATCAAAATTGGAATTGAATTTAGTTAAGTTTTTGTTTATTTATTTTTTATTAAACATGCTCCTTTAATATATTTTTATTTAGTAAACTTTTTTTTAAGAACTAAATAAGCCCAATAAAAAAAACCTATCTTCTGACATTTTTCAAAAGTAAAAATTTACTTATAATATAAAGATACTCTATATTAACATTTTATATTGAATAATTCACATTTTAATTTAAAATCAATTTTTTGAAAATAAATCATAATTCCAATTTGTCGCTCAGAAAATACAATATGTCCAAATCACATTCATATTATTTCTACCTCAGTAACACTTTTTGATCAAATGAATATTAACTGTTTTCTAATAAAAAATCTTAACCTTTCCATTTTTTCTTACAGTTGGAATTTAAAAAAAAAAGAAGTATAAAAAGCAATTTTAGGAAAGATTTACTGTTTCTATTCATATGGAAAATTAATGTTTTACTAGTGGCAAATTAATTGATTTTATGACTTATTTTCATCATCTACTTGCATAAAGTTTCTGTTGTGTACTCAGAGGGCTATTACTATACAGTTCTACAGAAACACAGAATAGCTTGTACCAAATTGTAGAAAATATGAAATATTTTCATCATCATAGAATAATAAAATCATTTGAGTTGGAGGAGACCTCCTTAAAAGTCATCTAGTTCAATAGTTCTGTGGTGAACTGGGTCATGTGCAGCCAGATCACAGTGCTTAGAACCTCATCCAGCCTGACCTTGAATGTCTCCAAGGACAGGGCTTCCACCACCTCTCTGGGGTACTTGTCCCAGTACCTCACCACCGTAATTGTAAGAAAACATTTTATTTATATCCAGCCTTAAAAAGTCTGTCCCCTTCTCTCTTAGACTGCCCTTTAGATACTGAAAGGCATCTTTTAGGTCTCCCCAAAGCCTTCAGCCTTTCCCAGGCTGAACAGCACCAGTTCTCTTCACTTGTCCTCATAGGAAAGGTGTTACATCCTTTGGATCATTTCTTTGGCCCTCCTCTGGACACACTCCAACAGGTCCATGTCTCTCTGAGTACTCCACATCTTGGCACAGTACTCCAGGTGAGGTCTCACCAGTGTAGGGTAGAGGGGCAGGATCACATCCTTTGACCTGCTGGCTACACTTCTTTTCATGCATCCCAGGATACAGCTGGCTTTCTGGGTGCAAGGGCACATTGCTGGCTCATGTCCAGCTTGCCATCCACCAGTATCCCCATGTGATTTTCAGTAGGGTTGTGCTCTGTTTTTACATCCCCAAACTTGTACTGATAGCAGAGGTTGCCATGACCCAGGTGCAAGACCTTGCACTTGACTTTGTTGAACCACTTGAGTTTCACCTGGGGCCTCAAGCCTGTTTACGTCCTTCTGGAAAGCATCCCATCTCTCAGGCATGTTGGCCACACCACACAGATTGGTGTCATCCATAAACTTGCTGAGAGTGCACTTGATCCCACTGTCAATATCACTGATGATGATGTTAAAGAATAGCAGTCCTGGTACTGACCCCTGAGGGACACCACTCCTCACTCGTCTCCACCTCCATTGAGCCACTGACCACTACTCTCTCAGTATGATCTCATAACCAGTTCCTCATTCAGTTTTCCTCCAGATTTCAAAGTCTTATTTATTGTGACTTGCAGGTAAATTTATGTACAGGAAACCAGGAGGCTTTGTCTATCGCATTTTCCAACTAGATGCTTGAAAGAGCCTGACTACCTCAGAAGTGTCAGAGGGGTACATCTTCTCCTATGGAATCACTTGTTGGCCTGTTTCTGGTAGGAAGTGAGCAAACATATGTTTGTAATCACATGTGTAATCTGAACATGAGAGCTTAGATGTTTAAATGAAAGTTGTCTGGTGGAAATATTCTAACATTGTAGCCAAGAGAGATACATCTGTTGCTACCAGTACAGAATGCTCCTATCAAGCTTCATCTTAAAACATATATTGTGCTGATATTTTGGAAAGAATTTTTCCAAAGTTTCACTTATTTGTGTTTTGTTCTGCACATTCAGAGACATCTATTCATGAAGGGGAATTGAAAAATAGTGAAATAATCCAATAGTCTGTACAATGAGGATGAGTTGCAAAGAGCTGCAATAAAAAGTAAAATATATAGGTCACTCTGAAAGTAATTCTTCCTACTTATTTCCATTCAATCTGCAACAGATACAAAGAGCATAATAGCACTGTCCGACAGAGTAAATTCTCAGCTACAATTAAAAAAAAAGAAAAGAAAAAAAAAAAAGGAATTAACCACTGCCAAAACACACCACCCAGCACATCACTGAGCTCACACTCAATGTTTGTTCTCCATAAATGTTCAGCAAGCACCAATGAACATGAGTGGATGCAGTGTTTTCTGCATGGAGAAATTCAGTGACACGCCTTTGTTTCATACACACTTCCATGTCAGGTGCCATTTTGTCAGACTGCCCCTCTGCTGCAGACTGACACGCAACAGCAAAATTTAATGGAATATTGGTGAGGAGGTTCAACCTCTACTGCCATACCATTAACTTCCAGTTCTAAAGTTGTGGGCCAGCATAATAATATAGTAGGCATTAGTTTTGGAGCATCCTTCATCATTCCAATTGCTCTGCTGTGTGCAAGGTTGCCAGTCACTCACTCGATCATGCTGCCCAGGCTCCTATCCAACTTGACCTTGAAGGCTTCCAGGGATGGGACATCTACAGCTTCTCTGGGCAGCCTGTGCCAGAACCTCTCCACCCTCTGAGTGAAAAATTTTCTCCTAATATCTAATATCTGAATCTCCTTGTCCTATCAGTATGAGACCATGTAAAAAGTCACTCTCCTTGGTATTTATAAGCTCTCTTCAGGTACTGGAAGGCCACAATGATGTCACTCTATAGACTTCTCTGTAATGGAATACTGATGGGGAGGTTCATCCTCTACTGTCGTACCACTAACATCTGCCTCTGATGTTGTGGGACAACATAATAATATAGGAGTCACACTTTTCGAGCAGCCCTTATATATACACATTGCACAAAATATCCCCCAGTTGATTCAGATGATAGTTTTTTTGTTTTTTTGGTGTTTATTTTTTCAAAGCATTTTATAATGAAACTGCTGGAAATTTTTTAAAAAGTATTAGATACATAATAATATGACATCAGTTGGAAAATAAGATCCTATTTTATAAACAGTCATGATGGGAGGTAAAATTCAGGCATCATTTCCTGATCTGTCCTTTCTTTTCAGAATTTTTCTTCTTACTCCACTTATTTATTAAATATTATTAAAAACAAAGCAAAACACATTTTCCTTTAGTAGTCCAGGCATTTAACATTCTCTCTGAAATTAATCAGACTGTGTCCCCCATGATACACATTGAACTCTCTGAGGAGCTCGGAAAAGTACATTCTGTTGTTTTTATGTGGTGTTTTTAGACTTCTTTCTGGAGAAAATCCTTGGTCCAATATATTTCTTAATCACTTTAAAAATATGCTTCATTTTGGTTTGTTTGAGATGTGTTTTCTTTTATTCTTTCTTTCTTTCTTTTTTTCCTTGAAAAGGTGTTTGAAGTCCTTGAATTTACCCCTGGGCCCAACAACCATCCTAATACTCATTTCTAATCCCTGAACACCCTTAATCAAAACTTCAGTAGTTTCAATTATTATTCAACATCTTATTTAGGATTAAATTTTTTCTATGATTGTACAATGAATACAGATCATGAAATACTCATTGTATAACTAAAATTAAAAGAATAATCCTTTCACCAAAGTTTTGAGCTTAAACTACCCAGGATTTAAGAGAACTAAGTGATTGGAAAGGAGATCTGTTACTTGGTCAAACGTCCTCAAAGTTAAAACAGATTTTTATGTATTCTCAGGAAAAAGGAAATTACCATGATGTACCAAATGTGAAATCTGTCAGATTTGATAGCCTTCTCTTATCATGGCCAGTTCAAAGAGTTTCAGAAAAAAAAGGTCTAAGAACTTCACAGCAGGAGATTTTAGAAAAATCTACAGTTACAGTTAGATGTCATCCTGATCTTTGATATCAGAGAAAACTTAAACCCCGAAGCCTGAAGCTGAAGATCTCTTCAATAAAATTGGCATTAATTATAAAAATCCCTTATACTCTTGATATCAATCTGTAAGTCCAGGTTTTTTTTTTTTTAGTTAAGTGTATGAACTCAGAAATGACAGTTTCCAGAGGACTAATGGATTTACAAAAAGGGTAGCATAACTGTGTATGAATTAAATATTTAAGCAGATACTTATTCTTCCTTATAAAATCAGCAATGAGGAATAAAGGCATAAAAATGCACAGAAGCTGTACAAAAATGCAATGTACACCTAAATCTTCTTTTCCTCTATGACTAAAATGTGCCTTTATGAGGCTTATTAGGTATATTTTCATTAGACTTACAGAAAATAAGTATCTGACCGATTCAGTAAAAATACTTGCATTTAAAATATTTATTTAAACCCTACAGAAGTACAGAATTAGTTGAACTCAAAGTTATATGCAAAGATGAGATAGAGATGGCACTGGTCCCTTCATGCTGCTCACCAGCAACCTCTTTCCCTAGCTGAGCATATTATGTTCACAGTCCTGTACAGGCTCCTGTGGGCCCAATGTAGCATACACTGCTCTTGAATGGGCTTTTCAGGAATAAAAGTGTTTTTGGCCTAGATGAAATATTTGAGAGTACGACACTGCAAAGGTTTTTTTACCTGCAATAGATTTTTCACATCCCTACTTTTTTCTAGCCCTTCTTTTCCTACTCTGCACAGCAGTGTCTATTTGGACTTGCAGTATTATTCTACCCTTCTTTTGCCTCTCCACATCTCTTTGAATAGAAAGCATTGTGTGCTTTCCCATTCAAAACTTCTTTTCAGTGTTTTCCCCATTTTGAATTCATTGTACATATTAAACTGCATATGTGCAAACCCCACAAAGTAACTTGAGAGGGAAGAATTCCTATTTTGCAAAAGCAATCCTCCAATGTGAACAACTGAGAGCCTTAAGAAAGCTGATTAGGAAAAAATGGCCACAGATTTTCAGACCACTCTAAAAAACAGGTTATCTTTCAAAGGAGGACTTGGAGAAGAAGTGAGAGAAGGAAATTAAACCATTCAGAAGAGAATTTCTTAGCAGATGACTATTTATGCCACTTCAGCAAATGGAGAAAAACAAATAAACAAGCAAAAATTTAAAATAGGGCTCAAGGTAATTCATTAAGTTGTGCTTTCATTAACGCATGAAGATGTCACTAAAGCACTAAAATACTGAGAAATTTTCCATGAATGAGACATTAGCCACTGCATCACACTGGGACACTGGGATATAGACTAACACTCACTGCTCTATATCATACTGAAAGATTGCTTAAAAACATGCTACACTGTCTGTCATCAGTTTTTGTGTGGGACTTTCTGTAAGTTTTCAAAGACAGTAATGGAACCCAGAGATTGTATGTTTTTGAGCAAGTGGGTCACCAAAACATCACAGATGTTCATAATCACATGAATTTAGAATAATTTCTAAATCTCCAGTTCACTATTATCTCTAAATTTACCCCCTGTAGTGGGTGGAAGAAAAACACTGTTATATTTATCTGAAGACTGAACTGGGATAAACAAAGTGCTGGCAAAAATTCACTGTAGCATACTTTCCAGCAAGGAAAAGTAGTTTTGCTTTGAGTGTGAGTATGTAGTAGTTTTTAGTATAAGTTATTATTAATTATTATTTCTTTCCATCATAAAAAAAATAATCAAGTTTTATATGAGCAAATAGAGAATATGTGAGATATCATATAGGTCTGGTTTTATACTCTACTTGCATTCTATCTGTGAGGAAACCAAACGTGATGTGTACACAGTCTTCTGAAGGCGCATGTCAGGTCATCCACAGAGTACCCTGAGGTGATCCAGCTTCAACCTTAAACTACATGGGTGAGAGAAGGACTTGTTAGAGATGGTGCAGAGCTATACTAGCAGTTGCATCACGGGCTTGAAAATCAGACAAAAACCACTATTTAGCAGAAGAAACCTTGTTTGCAGAGGCCATATGCATATGTTCTTAGAAACTTACATTCATCTATGGCCTCAGATTCTTAGTACTGGTTCTTGTGCAGCTTTGGCTGAAGGCAGCCAGCACTCTTCCATACATTTCTAGTAGTTAGCATGGGCCAAAATAGTTCCCACAAAGTACTAGCTATGCCTGAAACTCCATATTGGGATCTTGAGGAGCAAATACACTTCTGATTTTGACTGAGTTTGATATTTCTCCAAGATGTGGTTTAATACAATAACTAGGCTACTATCTTCATCTATCTTCATTAAACTGAAGAAATGAACGAAGAAGAAAAATGAAATGAAGAATTGAAGAAAAGAAGTTTATGGCAATGGCTCTCTTTGATTTCCTGCAGCCATATTTTCTACTCTAATAATTAAATTCAATAGACAAACTTTTTTTCAGTCACATTGTGGTGTTAAGAAGTTGAAGGAAATAATGAAAAATGCAAAACTATCTCATATAAATATTGGAGGTAGGAAGCATGGTACTGTTGAATTTGTTCAAAATCACCAGTTCATAACTCTAGTGAATTAGAAGGCTTTTGGTGTGATAGGGACCAGTAGTATACACTGTGCCCTGTACTCACAGGGCATACTTTGACCTTTCCAAACTCTTTCACCAGTACCTAAGTAAAATAGTTGGCAATGATTCAGATAATATTCTCTAACTTACTGGCTGACGCCTAAAGAAGCTATGAGACTTCTCAATTATTTCACAGCACTAATAAGGGAGATTGATACATATGACACAAAGTAATCAACTTGGTAACAATAAAAACTGAGTAATTTATCTCAGCTGGCTCTAATATGAACATATTGGTTTTACCTTTGCTTATAAGTAATTAGTTGATTTGAAACAGAAACTGAAACTTTCAGTGACTGAGTTAGTTCAGCTAGACATCAGCTCTCCAGGACACCTGGAAGTAAATAGGAATCATGGAAGTAATAACTCCCTTACTACTGTCCTGTAAATACAACCCTCGGTTGCTTTATTGATGTTTGAAGCATTTGTTTTGATAACATTATTGCTGATTTTTCATTAAATGGTTGCCATGGTTTTATGATTTTTGATTATCGGTATTCCACATCATAACATCATGCAGTGTATTGGGAGTTAAAGAGCAAATGCTCTAGTTCCGGGTACTTCATAGAATCATAGAATTACTCAGGTTGGAAGGGACCTCAAAGATCATCAAGTCCAATTGCAGCCTAACTTGTCCAGAAGAGAAGTAGTACTATGCTCCTCAGAAGACTGTTCGAGTACTGTTATCATTCCTGCTCAGGGGAACAGATATAAGGCCTGTAGGTCACCTGACCGGAGTCTTCTTTCTTCTTGTCTCGTGGTGCTCGCTTTCGGATCATCTCGCTGCTGCTCCCTACTGCACACAAGGCTTCTGTATTAGTGTAAGGCCTTTAGCTCTCGGACAATCCTTCTCTCAATTATATTTGATTTTATTAACAATTATATTGAATTACATTGTATTATAGTGTGTTATCGTGCATTCCGATAATATATTTAGTAAATTAGTTTGTTTCTCCTCAGATCATTGCCGCTGTTTTTTGGTTTTGGTGTTTTTTTGCTTGTTTGTTTGTTTGTTTTTTAATTATTCTTTTTTGTGGGTGATCCCCTGTTTCCCTTTTTCCAGAGATGCGGATTTTGCAAAAAAAATCCCTCTGCCCCACTAGTCACGGAACTGGGCTGGACCAGTCCGTAAACTGTCGAAAATGGTATATTTAGTAGGAGCTGATCTGATTGGTGGCTCACTTCACTTGTCTATTACTCGAGGAGAAAGAGTGCTACCACTTCATTTCAGTTCTCAGGGAAAGCAATTTACCAGCAACCTTCAGTATTTCAACCCTACCCTTTCTCTACCTGCTGGAAGATACTTCTGTAACCTATTTCCATTTCAAAGTTATAGTTTTTGTACTCCAGATAGTAGCAAGTTAAATCCTAACCAGCTAAATCTGTCCCAGTTGCTTATTCTGTGTTAATTACTGCCTAGCATCCCCACTGAGGCAAAAAGCCTTGCCAGTGCCTCCTGCAGTGGTCTATGTCTTAAAGGCACACATTAATCATTAATTAACAAATTATAATTTAAGAAATAAACTCCAAACAGCTAATTATGGTGACAGTTTATTTAATAATGATCATGTTTCTCTTTCTGTGTTTTTCCCCCCCTTTTAACAGCATTCTGTTTTTTAAAAATAGCTACTGTCAGCAAATGCAATTCAAATAGCCTCTTTTTGAAACAAAATTGCAAAAGTTGATTTGACTCAGACTTACATTGCTTCTTGAAGGATGGGAGTATCTGGAAGTACAATCTGTTTCTTTAGGGAGCCATCTCTGCGTGCTTTACTGTGCAAAGTATTAATAATTGAAAATAATATCTGTTTGGTTAAATGAGGATTGTAGTATTCAGCTGACTTCACAGTTCTAAGGGTATTTTTTCTTTTTAAGAATGATTGGGCTTTGTGAAATGTGAGGAGCAAACAACACTGCAGTAATTTTATGGATAGAAGCATCCTTCTGTATGATCCCCAGATGAAAAGCTGTCATGCAACTTTTGAATAGGTTTTATCCTCCTGTTCGATGGCTAGTTTTTTGAAACAGCAGAAGACTCCAAGCAATTCTTTACAATTCCCTAAATGAAGACATCACAACATTGGTAGAAACAGTACATGAACAGAAATGGGCAGCTGTTTCCAAGAGGAAAAAAAAAAAAAAAAAAAAAAAAGGCACTTACCAGCTTAGTAAAAAAGCTTAAAAGCTGTGAAATGTTATTATAATGTTATTATTGAGTACATGTCAACATGATGTGTCCTTCCAGTTTAAAATAGTGCTTCAAACAGAAGATTTCTCACTTAAGATATATTAGCCTAAGTATGTGAACTGTTCTGTGGAAGGAGTCTTAACAGTCCATCAAAGGTAATTAGAGGCACAGAGTAAACTTCAAAGACAAAATGTGAATTGAATTGGAATTAAAGAAAAAAAGAAAGAAAGAAGGAAAGGTAAAAGAAATATTTTCATTTGAGAATATTACAAAAGGCATCTATTAATATCATCTTTCAGAGAAGGCTTTAAAGATGACCAGAAATATAAACTATCCCCTTATTTTTTATTCCATTTTATAGAACTGATGTAAAATATAGATAACACTTCAGCATTTAGTTTAAATTGAATTTTCTTTATATTATCTTATTGTTAGTTAAATAACATATTCTACTAATAACTTAAATATTTGCTGCTGAAATTGTCACCCCTGTCTTGCTCCAATTTATAGGAGGGAGAAGAGGTTCTTTGATATATGTATACCCGGCGTGAGATTAAGAAACAACGGTCCAAATGTTGGTCTGACCAGTTTATTACAAATGTTAATAAAAGAGATGAAGAAAGGGGAAGACAGACACTATTACAGATTGGGGTAATGGGGAAGGGAAGAAAGGAGATAGAAAAGATAGAAAATAGAGGCAAGGAGTCTTTATAGGTAAATTAGGGTGATGGGGAAGGGAAGAAAGGCAGTAGAAAAGATAGGAAATAGGAGCAAGGAATCTCTTGCAAGGAAGCAAGAGGAAGATAGGAAGATAGTCACCACCGTGGGTCCAGTGTGGTTCGTGGTTCAGTTGTTGTTCTTCAGTAGAGGTGGGCCGTTCGGTGGTGTTCCCTTGATGAGGACAGTGATCACCACAAGGACGACAACGACGGCTATGGCTCAGATGATGATGACAGCACAGACTTATAAATAAGTCCAAAGTGGTTGAGTCAGCCTTTTGGAATGACAGTTCCTGGCTGGATCTCAGCAGGAATTCCTTTTGTTCCTGTCTCCGTGGCCTTGCCAGCAGATAAGTGGGAATATGGAAATGCCAACTAGTATCTTGCCTTCACAAGATACAGTGGTATCATTCCCCAGTTTCCCATAGCAAACAGAAGTAATTTGGTCACAGGCCAGATCTTCCGCCAGTAAACAGTCCAGTAAACAGTTCAGTAAACAGTCCTGAGCATTCACTTGACTCGGGCTGAAGACAAACAGCTCCAAAGAAATGCTTTCAAATGTAAATTGTCCAGAATAGTGATGTTGATTGCCACACGGCAGTACCCACCACCCATCTCCAAGAGTCTTATCACAAGAAATACCTCAGGAAGCAAGCTTTGAGCCAGAAAACAAAGGATTCATACAACCCCCCACCTCCCAGTGCTTAGGTTTTTTCTCGTATCAGTTCTACTGCTACTCAAATAATCCATTCCTTATGTATAATGCTGTTTCCTAAATAGCTGTGCCAAGTATTCAGTTTGTTCTGTGAAACACATAACTTTAATATTGTCTTGTCTCTGCTTGTGTTCCTTATTGTACTCTTTAATTACAGGATCAGACAATATTTCTCAAATAACACAATGATTTTATATTACTTATTCTTGGATTTTCATTCTTGTCTTTTTCTGGGAATACTCGAAGACACGTACCTGCAAAATTAATTTTAATGTCATTTTTTGAAGCACTAAAACTCTTCAAAAAACATATCAAACAAACATTCTTTAATTCAATAAAGCACATTCTTCCTCTCCTCTTGTCTTGGCCAAATATCTTGCATAAACCATCTTTACACAGAAGATTGTAACAAGTAATAAAGATAATTACAGTATCAGTAAATATCATAAACAGATTAAACAGGAAAAAATTCAACCAGAAAGCTGAAACTTTCAGAAAATCTATGACAGATTACAATGAGCTACAATGAAAAGTGCTACCGTAGACAATAGAGATTTGTACAGCTCCCATTTACTATCTCTGTTCTGTAGAACAATGGCAAATTGTTTAAATATACTGTGGGATAACCGAATGAAAATTTATTTATCTATTGAATAATCTTTCTCTATATTCACATTTTCAAAATTGTAATGCATGAAATTGTGCTTTAAATATTAACACTTTTAAAATATTGTGCTCCAAAAATGATTTCCAACGAAGTGTCTGATCTTATCAAGTCACGTTAGGGTTAAAGGACTAAATCATGATATTGCTCTTTATGATTCAGCAGTGGGTAAAAATCTTACTTTTCCCCCAGTGGGAAGTAGCCAATTGAAAATTCCAAAATTTATCAAAATCAATATCTGTGTTTTCATTGACCTCAAATATGACTAGTTCCAGCTCTTTTGAAGGATAAGTGGAGTGGATTTCTGTGTGACACGAATACAGCTTTACAGAAAACCATTAGTAATTTTGCATCCCAACTGCTCGTTCACAGTTCTCAGCTCTTTACGTAGAGCAAGATGAGCACTTAAACTACAGGAAAGGAATTAAAGGAAGAAACTGGATAACAGTAAAATTATAGTGTCTTTTCTTTATGTTTCTATTCTATTTTGAACTAACTTAAAATCAATAGGTAACATATAGAATGTAACATATTTCTGAAGATAGAACAGATTCTTGTAGAAAATTAAAACTCCTAAAAGCAATATTGAACTAGCCAGGTGTTAAAACACCCAATCAATTCAAAGTTTGTACAAGAATTATTTCATGAAAATTGAAATCAGTAGAGACTTAATATAAAAACAAAAGCATCAAAAAAT
>PPHD01013950.1:0-17013 GCA_002909625.1 Bambusicola thoracicus | reverse complement strand
GGCAGCAGACGTGACCTATAATGGAACACATTTAAAGCAATCCCAGTCAAATGATGCAAAAATAACTCCTTTTAATTTTTAAAGAGGCAGTTTCCTTCTAAAATATTGCCTTGGGCTCAGCTCATTGAAAGGACTTCAGCAAACCAAGTAGCTTTTCTGGCTGAGCAGCTGCATAGAGATTTTTTAATGCCTCCAGGGTAGTGATGCTTCATGACTGTGCCTTTGCCCCTCGAGTCATACCACTGCTGGAGTCTCAGTGAGGCACAAACAGATCTTTTCTTTTCTGATAATGACTCTATGCATATTTGACAGCTGAAGCCAAAGAGAAGTCAAGGTGAATTCCAACTTTTCCCACTCCCCAAAAGGCTGAAAGTCCAAGCGTTTAAAAATACCAGGAGAACTGGAGTGACTGAGGTTTGTCAAGAAATGCCAAAATTCATACAGAACATTCCCATTCTCCTTGGCACCCCAGGACAAGTGTATTGACATGAATGGAGTTCACCAGCTGGAGACAAAAGTTCGGATGAGTGGTTGCCTATAATCTGGAGAGAGGCCAGAGTGCTTTCAGAGATACTGTCAGGATGTTGAACAAGCAAATACGTGTGCCTGTTCTAAGTAACAGGAGACTTTGTGTTTTAAACTGCTAGTAAATAAAGCATAGATCTTTCCATAGAAATGTCGGATCGTGCTACCTGCAGTTGAAGTTTAATCTTTCTGGAAATACCAAGAAACTTCCAGTATTGCCTTGGTCGTTGCATCTTTTGTATTGCTTGCTCAATTCCTACCTTGCTATGGATACTTAAACCTGAAACTGAGTCTCTACAGGCATTATTTTAAGACTTCATGCTAAAGTAATTCCTCACTAGTAATAACCTCTAAACTGTCATTTTAGACAGAGTTTGGTTATTTATTTGTTATCATAGCCTGATGCTGCTTTAACCTATTGATTAAAGAGGAAGAAAAAGCTAGTGGTTAGTCTGTGATCGGTTTTCAGTTCTTTCAGGTATCTGTGCTCTGCAGTACTCATCTAGATAGAAGTATAAGGCTTTAACTGCAACAGGAAGAACAATAAAAGAGGTCAAACTAGGAACCTGTGCGGCACTACTTTAATGAGGTCTCTGTAGGGAGCACAGTTCCTGAAAGCCAGCACTGGCAGCGCTGCTCTGTCACCAGCAGGAGCAGAAAACTCAGTGATGTCTGCAGCTGTCTAGAAACTCTGCGGTTGTGTTGCTGTCATTAGGGAGAAACAAGCCCAAGAACCAACTAAAATTTATTAAAGAAAAATTCCCTCCAAGGTACAGATCAAGAAACACCACATTATCAATTTGAGCTGGTGATGTCAAGTTCTGCATTACACCTGGGAGTAGCTGCCTAGATTCACACATAGGTATTGTTCAGGTGACTCTCTCTCTCAAATACCTTTTGGCACAAACATTACTAATAAAATGATAACAAGAAAGCCATCTTCCTTCCCCAAATGAAGTAATAGTTCCTTCTGTACCATCAGCATCTAGGTCTGCCTCATTGGATTTTCTGTACTGTATTTTTTCTCTAGTTCTGTTTAAAACAAACAAGTAAAAACCCCACCTTTCTAAGCTTTTGTGGCACTGCATACAGCCACAGCTGAGATTTTAAACAATGGAATCTTCTAGATCACCAAATCAGTATGTAATTGTAGTCTGTTCCTAGGGAGCAGAAATCATCATTGCCAGAGAATGTGCAGAGCTCCAGGAGTTGCAAGTCAGTTATCAGCATGCTGGAAGGATGAAGATGTGAGTCAGGAAGAAGTGAGTGCTGGTGCAGTGCATCCTGGGGATGTTAGGGGAGCACAGCAAAGCAGTTAATGTGATGAACATGTTCTGTGTTAGTGGGTGTCAGTTTGTCCAGTCATTATGGAGATGCATAGGCTGCTGCTGCAGGTAAGCACTGCAGGGGGCATAAAGCTGAGGAGCTCCAGCTCCAGCCGGGTCTCCAGGTAGCTTCAAGTTGTGTAAGTACTTATAGGAGACAAGTAGATCAGTCTGTGTTTGGAAACATAGCTGAACAGTGATAATGGATTTTGCTGCTACACTGGTTTGGGTAGAAAGCTCTGCAGAGGTGTTTTTGCATGTGCCATTTGTGAAAGAGGTGTTATTGCAGTGAGCAGTGAGTGGCAGAGTCTAACAATATCACGATAAGCTCTGCCCCCTATTGAGTCTCCTGGAAGTCTGAAAGCTTGTTGAATCTTTTTTTTTTTTTCTTTTTCTTTTTCCTTCTTTTTAAAAGAAAACAATCCCGTAAAAGCTGCTGTGCTTTAAAATCCCTAATAATCAAATGGTGCTGATACCCACGTGGGAGTTCAGCTTCAAAGCCTTTGTGTACAAAGACATGCAACAAAGACTTCTTTCTTTTATCCTAAGCGTGTGTAAAGTCAAACCAGCATCAAGCATTGGGAGGACCTATGCTGTCCCTGGAATGCAGGAACAAGCAATCTAATTCAAGGTCATGGGCCAGCTTTGGCACTTAAATTCTCCTGCTTACAGATTCTATGAGGTTGTTTCAGGCATTTGTTCCATGATCCAAATGGAAGTGCATCCTGCACACAGGTGGACCCAGGTAATTTCTGAAAACTTGTATTTGATCTATACAGTGTAAATAAGCAAAACGTTTTATAGCTGCATTTTGCTTTTTATTTGGGCAGCTGTGAGCTTGCAGGGGCCCTCAGTGATTGACGTTGGTTTTCACCATCATAAGCATCTTATTTGTGTGTAATCAATGTCTTCTAATTGTCAGTTTTTAGAATGTTTCTTCTTTACTGGGGAAGAAGGTCAAATAAAAATATCACCACCAACAAAAAAAACCCCTTAGCATTCCTGTCTAAAGTACCTGTCATATTACTAGGGGGAAGGCATTGTTACAATGCATTACAATCCTAGAAGCATTTCAAGTGTGGCTGCAGTATTTTCAGCTCCTTGGCTAGAAGAAAGACTCAGCCTATTGAAGTCCTTTCAAAGCCATGCCTAAAGGCAACATTTAAACTGTAAACTGTCTTTTTAAACGTTGCGTGGTATAGTCTTGTAATCACTTATGTTCTCATCTTTACATTGATTAAGTCCCATGTGGGTTGCACATGGGGTCTTGGGAAATAAGGATGTATATGCAGCTTCTAACTACTAATTTTCTCAGTCTCTGTTTCCCAAATGCTGCAAATCCCTATTTAGTTGCTAGGAATAATAATGTAAGGGACTTTCATGCACTATTTCAGCTCTTTAATGGGATGCTTAGAGACTAGCTGCTCTAAACCCAGTGGATTTGAGTTTAAATTGTGCATCAGAGGTTACAGATCCTCTACGTTTCCATGTGAAATTGCAGTCTGCCCTACAACATCTCTCCAGTTGCCAATATGCCACTTCTTCTCAATCACTTCACTCACTTTCTCAGCAGGAGAGGTCGTTACATGCAAACTGCCTCTTAGATGGTTGTGTGTAGGGTCAATATTTGTGGGATGCACTGCCTGCATTTGCAGTAGAGTGGAAACGAGTTTCTCCTAGCTTTGGCCCCTACAGTTGCTTCCTTATTGTAAGATGAAGCTTGATGATCTGATGTGGTACCTACCCACTGCACGGTTCTGCTCGTGTTTCTATTCATACCCCTTTGAAAGCTATTTGTGAAGCCTGAAGTTTTTAGAATAAAATCTTCCCTACAGAAAGGTGTATCAAGTAAACTCTTCCTGGAGAAGACAGAAGAGTTGAAATGTGAACTTGGCTTAGTCATTTGTTTGTTTATTTAAAGGCTTTTTTTTTTTTTGTTGAGAAGAATGAGAAATGGCTCCCTCAAGAAGGAAAGCAACAAGCACAAAATCTTGCAACCAATTTATATAAAGCTCTACAGTCAAAATAGTAGAAGGATGACAATTCTCAGAAATTGCCTTCAGTGAAAAGTGGCTTTGAATGTTCCCATGAAAATCAATCATTTTACAGCTTCTCAATTGCATTCTGTGGAAGCACGATACTCCTGGGACTGAGCTTTCTCACTAAGCTCACTAAGTGTGCACTGAAGGAAGTCCATGCTGCACACAGCTGGCTGCTGCATTTAGCTGAGCATTAAGAGAGCGTTAAGGAGACACTGTTAAGTGCTCAAAACCCAGAAAAAATGATCAATTAACAGTTGTATGTTTGGATGTAGCTTTCTCACCCTCCTGTAAGGACATTTGACAATGCAGTCTTCTCACAACTGGATGTTTGTCTGCAGCACTAATGTTTTCCTTTGACACTGGTTTTATATGGTGCCTTGTTCTGCAGTATGTTGTTTGTCCAGAGTCCGTGAAAGTCAATTATAGGAAGAATAAGTGCTTTACTGTATCTGTGTTGTGTTAAATTAGAATCCCTTAATAATCTAAACTAGCAGCAAAACTGTGAGGCCATGCATAATCTGTTCAAGTTTGAAGCTGTCAGCGCTATAGTTGGCCGCTTCGTCCTCTTGATTGCATGTTAGGAAAGCTGTGCATATATACACAGCTAAATTAGTTCTGTAGTTAACAGATTTTTGTGCAGAATTGTGCTGGAAGAAGGCTGCACTGGCTGAACAGCAGTTGTTCTTTGTATGGTTGCTGACTGTCGTGCTTTCAGAACACTTGGTGGCCGGGTTGGTTAGGCACTGCCAGTGCTGTGGTCACCTCTTAGTGAGGATTCAGGCCAGTATGTGGAAAATGAATGGTGCTGACTGCAGTGGTTTATTATCTCTTCTTTACAATTGAGAAGGTCCATACATATGACTGAGCAGGACTGGGATGACATGTCAGCCATAAGACTGTGGTTCTGCTTCTGGGACAAGGTGGGGGGCAGTGAGAAACTTCTGGTGGGATCCGAGAAGCACCTCTGTCAGTCCAGCGTTGTTTGCAAGCAGAATCTCACAGGGAGCCCTTCCCCTTCCCACCATGCCCTCATGGTATTTAATAGATAAACATGGCTTCTAAGCTCCCTGTCAGACCCTGAACTCTAGCATGAGCCTGAGCAACCTGTTAGCAATATCCTGGGCACTTAGAGTGACTGCTGCTACAGGGAAAGCCTTGCTTACCTGGTATGGTGGAAATGCAAGTCACTGCCTGAAACAGTGATCGAGCACCTGGTGAGAAGGCAGGGCCAACCCAGGGGACCTCAGCTGCAAGCAATCCACCTGAGTGACTGGAAGGGCTGGAGCCAGGATCCTCCCCTTCCCAGACCTCATTTAAGGGTTGGCAGTGGGGGTAAGCGTATTTTGCTGGAGATCCCTGCATATTTGAGGCCTTTCAAAGGTAAGCAGCTTTTTTCCTTTGTTTGTTGTGGCTGTTTCACTTGAGTAAATCTTCACTTGCTGCAGCCTAGGTCTTTGTTGCTACAACTGCTGTCATTGCTGCACTTTGCATTGCGTTACAGCATTAGTCCTGGGCACAGCGGTATGGGGAGCCAATGCCTGCAAGGGCTGCTCCTTCAAAGCAGGATGGCTTTCCTTCTGCTGTCACATCTAGAAACCTAAAATGCTGTGGCAGGAGTGAAGTAGGTTGGGTCAGTTTAGAGCTTGTGTGTGGGATTATAGGAATCATGCTTTGCTGTGTCTGTGTGATGCTTTCTGGGGCAGAGTCTGTTGGCTGTTGGTGCTCCATACATCTCAGGAAGACAGGGCAGGAGGTGCAGCAGGTGTGGGTTTTTGGCAGCCCTAAGGCAGGGCTGTGTGCTCAGGTGCAGGCTCAGCTGGCCCTGCAGGGCTGCCTCTGTCTCTCCCCATTCTGCCCCTGTTAGCTTACTGCTGCAGCCTTCGAATTACAGAAGTGTTTGAATGATTTCCCAGTGAGGGATGATTTTGTTTTTTGAATAAGCACCTTAAGGAGCTTTTGAGCAAATGTCTCTGAACTGTATAGGATTCTTAATTGTGTGCTGCTCACTCACTGTTACCTGCAAGATGTACTTGGAAGCAGTTGTTACTGGTGCACTTTTAATCCCATGGTTTCCAGCAACATCATGATGAGAAAATGAGAGGCTTTTTTTTTGAGGAATTCAGGTGTCAGGGTGTTTTTTTAAATGTATGACAACCTCCAGGTAAATAGCAGGCTGCTGTTATTAATAGCATGAATCAACTGTTAAAGAAACTGCTTGATCAAGCTTTCCTGAAATAAAAGCATAATGCGGTCCCCTGAGCGCAACGCTTTCTTTGATTACCTTTTTATTGTTCTTTTGATGCCAATAGAGTTACAGCAGTATAAATCCAATGCAAATGAGAGAAGGCATTTGGCTAAAAAAAAAAATATATGTATTTTTTTTTTAAAGGGAAGAAGTGAATTATTTTTTGTGCATGTTAGATTTTCTTAGCCAAATGAAATGATAAGGACAGAAAGCCAATGCTTTTTTGTAATGGAGCTGAAATGTTTTGAGAAATGAACCTTTCTGTAGGTGTGTGAGCTCCTTCTTTCTGCCTTCTGCTGCTTTGTTTCCTTTGCTAGAGAAAAATACAATTTTGGCCTTTTCTCCCTTTCAGACATACTGCTTCTTTTGGCTGATTGATTCCTGATCCCATTCCTTCCATCTCATCTTTTCAAGTGGCAGCGTACCTGTGCACTTATGGTATTACAAATCAAGTTCTGTAGCATCTCCAGATTCAAATCTTGCAGTATCTGCCTTCCCAAAATGTGATAATTCACTAATTTGAAAGCAAAGTGTACTTACAGGACTGTATGAGGGCTGCTCTGAAAGTAATGCCTCCTGTTTAATGATGCTGGCACACAATGTCAGAGGTGGATGTTGGTGAGATGGCAGAGGAGGTTAAACCTTCCCACCAATATCCTGTTCCATTTTGTTGCTGTGTGACTGATGGCAGCAGAAGGGCAGTCTGACAGAATAGCATTGGACATAGGGCTACATTTGAAGCAAAAGGTTGGGATTGAATCCCTCTATGTGGAAAAAAAGGCACCCAGTGACATTCACTGGTGCTTGCTGAATGTTTATGGAGACCAAGCAGTGAATGTCAGCACAGTGTAAGTTGGACTTTGTGTGCAGCACTTTCCCAACAACACCCATCATAGCAACTGTGAGATGATGGGTTACCCCTGCTGATGCAGTGTGGCATGCAGCTCTTGTTCATTGAAGGTGAAAATGCACAGCTCACAGTGGTGACTATGTTGAAAAATATTGGTTTGTAGCCGAGAATGTGCTCTATCAAATAGTGTTATTGTGCTCTTTGTATCAGTTGCAGTTTCCATGGGAATAAGTAGGAGGCATTACTTTTTGGAGAGACCTGCGAAAATCAGAATTGGCTTTATTCTGTGTAGGTGCAACTGAGGAAATGTGTAACAGAGGAGAAGCCACACAGCTTGGAAGCACACAGCTGCATGAAGAATGCCCTTAACAAACAATGTTTTTTTTTTTATCTTTCTTTAGAAAACAAGTGAGATCCTTTTCAGGAAGGACCAGCTTATAAAACAACGGTTTGCATGCTAATGTACATAAATGCACAGGGTTACAATGTAGTGGGACATGCATTGAAAAAGCTTTTAAGCACACAAAATAAATGTATTAAAAGCCAGTCGAGGTGGTGTTCTCATTGCCTTCAAGAGAAGGAGCCAGCATTATGGTTCCTCTGGAAACTGATCTGACTGTCATCCTTGTTCCGTGCCTGGGACTTCTATGGTCCTGCTATCCACTGGGTACTATGAGTTTAGTTTTGGGTTTAGTTTCCATGCCCCACTCTCCTTACCAACCACTTTGCTTCCTCTTTTGCCCTCTCCATTTGTCACTGTTCCTCTGCTTTCTGTGCTCTGTGCCACCCAAGTGGCATCACTGAGAGCAAGGCTGGGACAGCTTCAGAGGAGGTGCCTGACAGCTGCCAGGTTTGGGCATGATAGAAGGGTTGTTGGGGTTCCTTGCTCCTCTCTTTGTTTCTGCTTCAGCTGCTTTTTGGAAAGCAGCTTAGGGCGATGCAGGCATTTGACTTGGAAAATAAGTAGGAATGGATAGTTCAGTGCTTGCATCACTAAAAAATGTAGTCTTACACTTGTGGGCTACTTTAATAGCTAGGATTGGTATTTTATCTATAAACGTGGCACAGTGTGGTTCTTGCTGCTGTTACTCTGATGTATGGCACAGAGACCAGCTGAAAGTGATGTTGCTGTTACTCCTGTGTTGGTTTGGGGTTTTGTTCATTGCCCGCAGCTTTCACTACAGCAAGTGCAGCACGGCAAACCAGCTCTGAGAGACATGAAGCAGTGCTCTCGACATTGGGAACAAACTGAGGAGCAAGCATGGGGGTTGAATAACCGCCTCAATTCTGCAGTCCTATCAAAGCAATTTCTATAGTTGTCATTTTCTGCTATTAAACTGAACAATGAGGCTCTCCAATAAAATCATATGAAATAGCAGCTCATTAAAAACTCTCTTTAATATATAGCATGCTAATTAATGTCAGTGGGGTGCAAGCTTGAATGGCAGAACAGACTATAATGTTTAGAAAGTATGTAAAATAAAAGAAGATATTTTATCATTAATGACCTTTTAGTAAACCTAATGAAATCCTTAATGGCCTGAATACATTACCATGGCACTCCCAATTGCTTTGTTACCTACTCTATTTTTTCTCCCTTTCTCACAGACATTAAATTTAGTTTTATTTATAGAAAACAGAAAGCAGTAAAGTCCCAAGGAAATACAAATGGGAAGGAGGAGCCTGGGCAAGAAGGAGAATACGTGAGACTTCTCAGTCCTGATGTTCCTGATCCTGGTGAAGGCTGGGCTGTGTTCCGTGTCCATTCTGTCTCTGTTTGTCTACAGGTTTAATTGACTCCCTGTTTGTGTGACTTGCAGCAAACAGGCTAGGGAGCAAAAGGGCCTCTTTTGTTTGCAGGGTCTCTCTGGGTTAACTTTCGCAGCCGTTCCTAGAGCTGTGCTGTGGTTTTTATCCTTTTATACGAACCGTGCCTTGCTTTTGCTGTGCCTAAATTAAGGGACTTTATTCTTCAGGGCTTTTAGTCTGCCACCTGTTGCCAGCCTTAAAGGTAAGGCTGCAAAGGCTTGCAGAAATGCCGTTTAACTTTCCCTTAACCTTCTTCCAAAAAAATTAGTCCGTGAATGGGAGAACAAAAGGCGTTTGCTTCTTCATTCCTCCTGGATGAAATACACTGGGCTGGGAAGGGACATAAGTAGCAATAATCACCTGGCTTAAACGGAGTTTTAAAACAGAAAATGTTCCCAATCATCCAGTCATGAAATACATTCTTTAGCTCTGAAGTCCAGCACTGGAGGAAGATTATTCACTAACCCACTTTTTCCTGTTCATTAGAAGATAACTTTCTTCAGATTATTCCTTTTGTGTAACAGTTGGCACAATTAACTTAGTTTTGTACCCCCAAATGTCTGAAACTTCCTGATAAGATTGAGACTAATGTCCATCCCAGTAGCAATCCGAATTCACCTGCAGTAGTAATTGTTCCTAAGAAGTACAGGCAGTTGGCAAGTCTTAGAAAAAAGAGCCTATGGCTTGCTGTGTAATCATGTTTCAATCAGCTTTAGAGAACCATGAAATTGATTGTCCTCCTGAGGTACCATACGCTTCGGAGCAGATACTGTGCTAGGCAAGTTAATTCCTTATTTGGCTCCAAGCACACAAAAGAAAGCTTGCCGCTTCCCCCCCTGTCCTTACAAACCAAGGAGGAAGGGAACACAAATCACCTTGAAATCAGAATTTGAGAGCATAGCAGCATCAGCCAGCTCTGTTTTGTGTTCCTAATCATCTGGTGAAAATCACGGTGATTTAGGAGAAGGATGCCCAGGCTGTTGGCAGCACGCATGGGAGCCTGGATGAATCACAGAACCGGTGGTGGTGGGGATCAGGTAATGGAAGAGCTGTGGGAGTCAGGAAAGTCTGATGGAAAGAAGAGCTGAGCAAATGTCTTGTTAATGTAGTATCCTGATGTCCTCTTTGATATTTGAGTCAGCTTCTGTGTCCTGCTGGAGCTGAAAGAAAGGGATATGGTGAAGATATGGTCTTGAGGCAATGAAGCGTGTTCTTTTTCAGATACCTGTGAAGCAGGTCTGGCTCTGGCCTACAGAGAGTAGAGTTCCTTTTCAAACTCCATTTCAGGAATGTATTTGATCCTTCAACAGGAGTGAAATCCAATCCAAAACAACTCTCCTGTGAAAAGTCCAGGAGCTCCTCCTTATCCTCAGTCCTGTCCCTTGAAGATCTAACACCACTCTTTATTTTGTGTGGAACACTTCCTTCGTCAGGTTCACCCTTCAGTCTGACATGCTTCTGTCTAGATCTACGTTGTATTTCAGAATCTCTGATCTTTCTCTGATGCTCACTGTGGGATCTTCTGAGAGTCAGAAATGTGGTCTTATAAACCGCTGGGCAAATTCAGGCCATCACAATGAGCTCCTGTGCAGAATTGCACCCACACGTGGCTGAGTGATGGCAGCTCCAAGCTGTGCTGTCAGAGGGAGCAGCGCTAAGGAACTGACGTGCACTTTAGATGGCTCATGCATGTGTGTGCAAGCCCCAGCTTTTCCTGTAGCTTGACAAACTGGCAGCAGAGCAGTGCCACATATTGAGTTTTGGGTGGTGGTTTGGTTTACATAGACCACAGAGGGGTTGTGGTTGCAGAGTGATTATTAGCTTGGTTATTGGCATTGAGAAATGCAAACGCAGATCATGAATGTAGAACTCCATCTTCATACAGTCTAGGACGCTGTTTCTTTTAGTGCCTGGCTCCTTTTTCTGCTGAGCTAGAAGCCTTTTCAGAGCGATTCCATTTACTGTGTCTTTATGACAGTGTGAAACTTGTATTAAATTTAGAGGAAAACACAATAATGGGTATACAACATTATTATCTTGTAGTTTTCTTATTTGTGACGCAGACATACTGGAAATGATCCAAGTTCTGCAGATTACCCGTACTAAAGTATACATCCTTACCTAGCTCTGCCCTTATTCAGAGTGAGCTATGTGATACTGTCCATGCTGCTGCTGAGTAAGTAGTGCTGCCTGGTAGATAAAACTCTTTTCCTGGTTACTGCCATTTTTTAGTTATTGTTTGTCCTGGTTTCAGCTGGAGCAGTTGATTTTTCTGTGTCTGGTACTGATATAGGCTCATTTAGCAATAGGGATCAGTATATTAGTTTAGCAAAAGGAATCAATAAGTGCTAGTTATAAAACTTTCCATTTAGCTTTGCTTGGTGTGTGAACAGCCTTGTTTTTCTTGATGATCCTGCTTCCCAGGAGCACTGGAATCACAATAGACTGCTTTTATCCACCAGGTGCAAGGACTTCTTCCTCAGATTTCTCATATATTGTTTTAGGTTATAGCATGCTAAGATAGAAAGTTGCTCATTATGGCCTAACAAACGATGGAAATTTGCAGAACTGGAAGAAATAGCTGAAGGTCAGCCAAAAGTCTCACTGGTGAAGCTGATGATGGAAAAATAAGGAGAAAATAGTGGTGTAAGACCACCGTAGGCCCCTACTGTGCACGCCCAGAAGGATATTGGCATATATTAATGAGTTGTTGGAAAGGAATGAATATGTATGCCATTGTATTGCATATGTGAGACACTGGAACAGGTTGCCCAGGGAGGTTGTGGATGCCTCTGCCCTGGAAGTACTCAAGGCCAGGCTGGATGTGAGCAACCTGGGCTAGAGGGAGGTGTCGCTGCCTATAGCAGGGAGTTGGAACGAGGTGATCTCAAAGGTCCCTTCCAACCCAAACCATTCTATTATATGTACACCTTAGCTGTTTGAATGTAGAACTTGAATTCTAGGAGCGTACATTTGATTTGTCAGGTCACTTGGTATGTGTCATGAGGAATAAAGGAGTGCTGCTTTCTAACGCCATACTGCAGTTGGAGAGTTTTCTTCCCAGATTCAGATGACACCATGATGCATGTTTTGGCTTTAGGAGAAAAAAGGGTGTTGCTCACACACTGATGGTTTAGTTGTTGCTGAGCAGCACTGTACAGAGCCAAGGACATTTCAGTTCTTCAGCTTCTTGTACTGCCCTGTCAGTGGGGGGCTGAGAGGGGCAGAACCGGGCCAGCTGCCCTCAGTTGGCCAGAGGGGTATTCTGTACCATATGACATCATGCAAAAATGGAACAAAAGAGTTCTGCCTTTTTTTCTTCTGATTTTTCTCCCCTGTCCCTCTGAAGGGGGTGGAGTGAACCAAAGGCTGCGTGGTGTTCAGCTGCTTGCCAGGTTAAACCACAACATTATTAAATAAGATCTGCTCTATATTGCTTCACTTTTCAGAGCAGTTTTTTCCTCCTCTCTAAACTTCTCTATACGGCAGAGCAGATTTCCAGCTAAATAAAACTGTGGCTACTGCCTTAGGAGTTCCAGAGAGAGACAAGTCTGTTGCTGAACTGTCACTGAAGTTCCAACAACCTTGGCTTGGGCAGGAGTAATGAGACGTAGCCCTGGGCTATAAATTGCATTGACTTGGGAAGGAGGGGAATTCATTCTGCTTTGCCTGAGGCAAAGGTCTGCTGTGCTGTCAGCCGAGCTTCTCAGCCTCTCAGTTCCTCTGTCATGGTAATCAGGCACCAGGAAAGCTGCTTCTGAAAGAGTTTTGAGGAAGTCCCTTGTTACCTGCTACTAGTTTAACTTGTGTAATCTCAGCAGCAGCGGCGGAACCGTGAGGGGCATCTGCTCCTAAGCTGCCGTACTGAGAGCCTTAAGTACAGGCAGGCAGACCTTGTGGCCGCTTGCGAGCAGCCTTTCCACGGGGAATTCCATACAGCTGCAGCAGTGTGCTATTAGCTGTCATACAAAGAGATGGTACTGGTGAGCCACAGTTGTGTCTGCTGCATGAACTGTTGGTGTTCTGCTACCCTGAGCTCGTCATAAGAAGGAAATGATGTAAGTGTTTGACATTTCTAATGGGAGAAGCATGGTAGCAAATGGCTATATTTTTTTCTTTTATACGAAGCTGAGATAAAGAGGAAGCCCTGGTGAAGCTTTTGTGCCTGAGAAGAATCCAGACGTGTGGTTTACCCACTGCTTTTTCACATCATCGCATAATTGTTTTAGCAGCTTTACTCCTAAAGGGATCCATCCATGCACGTCTCAGTGTCCAAATTATTTGCTGGGATTTAACGCCGTGCTTTCTAAACAGAATATCTGTGAACGTAATCCTTAATGATATGCTGGGGGCACACACTGCTGGTGGGAGCCTTGCTTGTGATTAATCAATTAAGAACGAGATAAGCCCAACAGAGGTTCCTCTGTTCTGGTAGACAATCAGAAACATGCTGAAGCTGAACTTACATCTGGACTTGTTTGCAGTTCCACACAGGATTTTCAGTGTTGTCTCAAGTTAGATAAGCGTGGGGAAAAAAGTACTCTGGCAGCTGTTGCTTTGCACAGCAGGTCTTTTAAGAATGAGTGTCTGTTTTTGGAAGTGCCTTCTTGATTGTGCTAAGAGTAATATGCCAGCAACCAGCACAGCAGTGTTTTCATGATCTTTTCCAACAGTCTGTGTGTAGGTCCATGTGTAGGTTGTTAGGAGAATGCGTTCTGGATCTGTCGCTGGCTGTTTGTAGGCTGAGTCCTTGATGAGATGGGCTGAATTGCCTTCTAGACAGGAGGTTCTCAGGCCTGTCCCAAATCTTTCGTAAATTCACACGCCGTGCTGTGTGAAATCAACAGGAAATCTGAACCAGTAGGCTGGTACTATTGCACTGCATTGGTTGTTAGGAGACCTGTTTGCTGCATGTCCTTATAGCCAAGTGCTGGCATGTTGTCCCTCAGCTCTCACGTGCTTGCATAAAGCCCAAAGCAGGCATCTTACTGTCCCCCTTGCCCAAAGCAGAATGAAAGAAAGTAATTGCAAAAGCAGTTAGCAGATCTCTTTTTCAATCTCTGTACTAACTTCTGGGCACGAAAGATGGAATGCCTGAAAGTAGAAATTAATTCTGCTTTCCACTTAGTTTCCTTTAGAAAATTTTGGAGATAATTTTTGGGAGCTCATGCCGAAGGAGGACGGGCATTAGTGTATGTGAAGAATGCTTTCTTTGGCATCCCCTTCTCACCTGAGGGGATGCAGCATTTGGACAGCGCACCGTGTTGTGTTTAGCACAGCTTTAGCAACATGTCAACCTCTGAATTTACTGCTTATAAATATTTCTGTTTATAAACCTTCCTGATTATAAATACTGCCAGCAGCTAAATGCATTGCAATCTGGTACAACCCATTCAGCCTCAGCTGCCCCTCAGAGAGTCTTTATTTTAAAGGAGGTAACAGATGAGGTGACAGAGCTCTGCTCTGAGGTGACACTTGTTTTTTCTACTTGTCATTGCAAGCAAACAAGTCCCTGGATTTGAACGTGGAGGAAGATATGTTGCCTTCTGTTCAACAGCATTTCTTTTTCACACCAAAGTCCCTGGAGTGAAATATGCTTCAGTGGGTGGGAATATTGTTAGGTATCATTCCAGTCTTCTGCTATGAAATGGAACTTAACATCGCTGCCAAGAGCCTGCTGCATGGAGAAGCCAATGTCAGGCATCCCCAGCAGGGATGAGGGGTGAGCACCAAGAGCTGAGGGGTTCCTGCTTTATGCTAAAGGGTTTGGAAACTGGGCTGTGGGGTGGATACTGCTTTGTAGCTCAACAACCTGAATTTCTATGCAGCTATATCTGCATCTGAGTCTGTTTATAGGGTGATTTCTAAGGCTCTCACCTTCACTGGGAGAAGATATGCTGTAAGAACAGCCTTGGCTATTTTTTTGTTTCTTTGGAAGGGAGTTGCATCTACATCCAAGTTCTCGCTAGTTATGATGACAGACTCGTCTAACAAGAGTGGACTTGAAGATTGATTAATTTTGCTTGGCTCTTAACCAAAACTGGTTTTTCTGCTCTCTCTTCCTGGTTTGCAGCTACAGTCCCTGTCTGGTACCATTCCTGGGAGTTGTTACAGCTCCTTCAGCATCTCAGATGCTGGGTTCTGCGAAGGGAGGGCCTGAGCAGGGAACCTCATGTTACATCAAGCTGTTTCTAGCGACTGTGTTCTCAGGTCACTGGTTAGTTTGCAGGGTTACAGTGAAGATAGAAGCAGCTGTGCTTGGGAGTGAAAAAAGAGAGGAAAAGGCCCCCACACCTGTCAGGATCTGAAACTACGCAGGTCCTCATTGCTGTAAGAGTGCTCTCTCTGCAGATGAATTTTGTGAGCAGGTCTTGCAGACATCAGAGATGGAAAAATAATGACTTTGTGTCAGAGTATAGCTTGTGCTCTTGTACTTGCGTTCTCTTCCCACTTAGAGAACTCATTGTACCGTACTTCTAAACATGGTATGCGTGTCTGGAATGGAAATGCATAGCCATATCCTAATTGTGGGGGCAGTGCTTCTTATTTTGGGAGCCATCCTGAGGTTATGATGACATGATGAGTGAATGCTAAGTGGTGCTTTTCTGAGGAGTTATTTCAGCTTGGTTTGCTTCTGTTAACATTGTGGGGTCAGACTAATTCCCTGATGGCTGTGTTTGCACAAGTCAAGATGCAACCTGAAATGCTGTTGCAGGTATGCTGCAATTAGCTGTGTCACACCATGTTCTGCCCACTAGACTGTGAATATTTGGACCTGCAGGATGTGAGTTAGGAGTTATGGATTTCTATGGATGTAATCAAGGAAGGTGGATGCAATTGTTAGGACTGACTGTGAAGTGGAACTTCTGCAAGGAGAAGACCTGTCTGGCTCATGGTCTCTTTGTTGGTGCTCTGTCCACTTTGGGTTTGTGACTTAATTATAAGCAACAGTGTTTGAAAACAGATTCTGGGATGCAGCGTGGGCTGCAGAGCAGCTCATGTTAATGGGACGTGAGGAGAGCTGTACCCAGCCTGGCTCTTACAGTGAGATGTGAACTTGTAGGACTGGCAGCTGGGAAGAGAATGGGCTTTTCTGCCCTTACCAACTGCCCAGCTCCAGTACCTCTCTGCAGCTTCAGGAAGGCTTTTCTGCTTGTCTTAGCTGAGAATTTGACTCAGTAATTATTTTTTTTACTGACTTGAGTGTAATTTTTATTGAATTCAAGCCATTATATATGAAAATCTCCAATGCATTTCTAATTTTTAAAACCTGCTTAGAGACAGGATCAGCAGGAAGCAATTTTTTTTGAACTTACTGCACTGTAGAAGCTAATAGAAACCTGATGTGATAGTCAGAGTCCTTGGGTGTGCTTTAAGCTGTGCTGGTGTTGTCCAGAAATGGCTCATTAGAAATTATATTCTTTCTAGAGCTTTAATTATCTAAGTGTGTAAACTAAAATGGGTTTGAGCTTTGGAGACGTTCAGAGGAGGAGAAGAGAGAATGCAAATATTCATTCTAATTCTTATTTACTTGAAGAGTAATTATTTCCTTTTGATGCTAAATCACCTTTTCTTCTTCTCACTCGATCCATGAATTTTCTATCTGCTAACAGAACCTTGGGATTGTACTCCCAACACTTCGCCTCTGTCATCCCACTTTATTAAACCGGCAATTTGTTTGAGCACTTCAGTTATTCATTAAATTTTACATTTTCTGTGGCTGTATTAATTACTGCATTTTACAAACTGGGAATGTAGATGTTCCCTTAGCCATCTATGCAGTGTGATAATTTGCCTTTGTAAGAGGCTTTTTCAGCATTTCATGCCATTTCCCCCATCACAAGGGCTTTCTCCTTGGCTGTAAGATTTACTTTGAATCCTGCTTCCTACTATTGTTTGCCATGGAGCAGTTCCCCCAGAAGCCAGTTTTCCATAAAGCTGTTTGAATTCTGTTTGCATGCTTCCCTGCTGTTAAACCATGTGTATGCAAAAGGCAAAATGCAAACTTGGGCTGCTCAGACCCCGTTCTGCCTCTGAGGAGTGATTGCTTCTATCAAATCCTTAACTCCTGGAGCATGTACACGCAAATGGAAACTGGCTTATGTCCCGTGTGAGCATTTAGCCTAGTGAGATCAATACCTCGCATGCTTGCCCAGCGTGCTGCTCACATAGCCTGCTTGTGGAGACTGCATCTCTGATGAACTCGTTTGTGGTGTG
>PPHD01013949.1:834-17015 GCA_002909625.1 Bambusicola thoracicus | reverse complement strand
TGGTGTGCTTTTGTCCAAATGCAGCCAATGCCTCAGTGCAAGGATGCTGTTACAAAGCCCCAGTACCCTTCAGAGCCTTGCTTCTGCTGGGCGTGTGAAACTGCAGGTCACAGAATGCCAAAGGGCAAGGAACTCACAATCCCCTTTCAATCATGCAAGAAAAAGCAGGAAATACATTTACCTCAGATATATTTGGACAATATGTCTCAAAGAAGCACAGCAACCAAAGAGGAGATAACCACTCTTTCTCTGGGTGACTGTTGATAAACTTTCTAACTGTATCAGTGTATCAACAGCAATCTCATATCTTCTAAAGAATAAATTCTGCCCCGTCTCTAGCAGTGACTGCAAAACACAAGTCTCAGCTCCGCCTAATGAATTCTTCATAGGTAGCATACTGTTGAGGTTCCTAATCTTTTATTTTTAAATTACTTTTATATGGCACATTTTAATCATTTATATTTTCAGCATGGCGCTGCATGTCGTTATTCCCTGGATCTTAATGTACAGATGGGTTGAGGGGCTGGGGAGCAGCCCCACACAAAAGCATCTGGGGGTTCTGGCTGACAGCAAGTTGAATGTGAGCCAGCAGCGTGCCCTGGTAGCCAAAAAGGCCTACCGTGCCCTGGGGTGCACCAGGCCCAGCAGTGCCACTGGTCAAGGGGAGCGGCTGTCCTGCTCTGCTCTGTGCTGTGAGGCCTCATCTCCAGCACTGCGTGTGGGTGCCACAACGTAAGGACGTAACGCTGTTAGAGAGTGTCCAAAGGAGGGCTGCAAAGGTGGGGAAAGGTCTGTAGGGCAAGGTGTACGAGGAGAGGCTGAGGTCCTTTGCTGTGTTTGGTGTGTGGGCATGGAACAGGCTGCCCAGGGCAGTGGGCACAACCTCATGCTGCAGGTGTTCAAGGAAACACCCTCAGGCTCAGGGTTTGTTTTTTGAGTGCTTCTGTATGGGAAAGGAGCTGAATCCTTGTGGGTCCCTTCCAACTTGGAACGTTCTATGATTCTGTGTTCTATGCAAATGAAGGCAAAGGGATATGAAGACAAATGGGATATCTTTGGGGTAGGTGGGGTTGTGTGTAAATGTGATGACAGACCATGTTTTGTCCCAGAACAGTGTAGGTATTTTGTGTTAGATGAGACTTAAAGATGCAATAGATGAAGTCCACAACCCAGGTAGACAGTTCTGGTTATTTCAGTACCTGGGAGTTTTGAAACCCAGACACTCACCTACAGGACGTTTACAAAACAAACGTGTAAAACTGTAAATCCAGCAATGTAGCTAATACAGAAACTGCATAAATGACTAAGAGTCTGAATAGTAGAATCACAGAAGATATAATTTTCACCTCTCTATAGCGCACATAGTAGGTCACAATTGTTTAACTGATATGAATTAACTGATGCTCTGTCCTGTGGCTGTACTCTCCTGACAACTGCAGAGAGGAACACAGATTGCTCAGTTTTACTCTGTGAGGTGCTTCCTCAAACAATTGAAAGTTTTGAGTCATATCTGTTTACCGGCTTCTGCCACAAATAACTATAGTCTCTTTATATTAACTTCAGTATGACTCTCAAGCAAACCACAAAAAGACTGATCTGAGTGGCTCCATCTCCTGCTGCAGTCAGCAAAGGAGCTGGGGATACATGACTGAGAGGCCCGAGGAACCACTGTGAAAGTTCCAACAGGAGAAGGGAGACTACCAGAGTTGCCAAACAGTAACACCAGAAAATCCCAAATGCTTTATACCTCACTCCTGTACATTACTCGTGATGTCTCTAAGAGGCCCACAGGAACATATACGAGCAGAATTTATGATCGCATTTATGGTATTCTCAATTAAACATCAATGCATGTGTAAGAAACTGAGGGCTGACTTGATGTGAAGTTTGAGAATTACAGCTTTCAGGCCTGCCATTCATCTTAGACAGCTAACTCTGTTTCAGTTGAGAACAGCTGCATTATGTTATATGAACTGGATCAAAATACGTGGCAGTTGCACATAACAAAGCCAGTCTCTGCAGATGTGGTTGAAGTAATTTCTCTCTCTCCGCAGATGTGTTTGTATTCAGCAACAATGGATACTATTTGATCTCCTAGTTGTTTGAGTGGGAGATCCCTTTGCAACTTTTAGAAGTTTCAGATTTGACCTTCCTAAGGAAGAAGCATCAAATTCTGTCAGATCAATATTCTTTTTCAGATCATTAGCGACTAAGCTGAATAATAACAGGGGAATCCCTACTAGGAGCTTCCTTTCACCATGAAAGTAACCTTTTAATTTCTAGCTATTTTCTGTCTTCTAATCAATTATTCAACCATACGAATTCACCTCACAAGCAATGAAAACTTACTTAAGAGCTTGTTATGAGCTCTAACCAACAACTTAAAAAAAAAAAAAAATCAAGTGTACAGTTACGACTATGCATATGCTTGCTCACTCAATTCACATCAGAAACTGTGCTGGCTCTTCCTTGATACAGACTTAGCCACGAGCCCCTCAGTTCTCTTCTTCCCACTGCACGCCTGATACCCTGCAGAATTACTCCATGAACTTAAGAACCAAAAACAAATACCAAAACAAAACTCCCAAACCAAATCACTGGTTTTATCACCTACCATTATTCCCACACCAAGGCTCACTTAAGTTGTGAGAGACTAATTCAGTATTTACACTGGAAAGTTTCTGTTAAGCTTCCAGGTGAATGTTATCAGATGCTGGTGTCTGACTTACTGATCTTTCTGTGCCCTTTACTGACACTTCAATTCGCAATATTTATTTTGTCTTATGGCACTGGTACAGCTCTGATCTCATCTGCAGAAACTACCGCTGTACAAAGACTGGTTAACACCGTGTAGCAGAATGCCAAATAAGAATTGCACAAAGCTTCCAGCACCCCCAAAGAAGGGCGAGCACACATAAACACCAAAGTAAAGGAAGTAGCTAAACACAATACTTCAGAGTTGGAAGGTTCAGCATCCATCTGCATTTGGTTTAGAACAGAACAGGCATCTGGGTCAGAAGGTCCATCCAGACCAGCATCCTGTCTTTGACAGGCCATAAGCTGGCATGCATTGGAACGTTCCTGCATTAGCTTCCCTCTTGAATACTGTTCATGCTTCACTGCTCTTCTCCCCCTCCTACCCTACTGCTGAATCTCCAGTCATTTAAGACCAAGGGACTTCCTAAGGCAGAGGTGGCTTCCATGCATTGAGAAACCTCCCAGTGCATTGCTCTTCACTGAACCTTGCCCCTTGAATGCTGTAAGCTTCCCGTTTTTATAACATGTGGTGGTTTCACATAACAGTTTCACAGCTTATCGCTGCTGGGCAAAATCCAGAGTACTGCTCAGCAAAAGGATCAGCCAAGTAGCAGGAGGCAGGAAGGGGGCAGCGTGAGACCGACTCATGAGAGCACTTTTGGACATAGGACTTTCATTTACAAGGAGGGAGATTGCTAAATGGGAATGGCAGAAGATCTGAATGCCATGTGTGGAAGAGAGATATTACGTTAGCCACCCTGGACTCATGGGCAAACTGTGGGCCATGAACTGTCCTCATTACAAGGATTTTTACACTACCTCCTCTTAAGAGAAATACATACGCATAGCACTCAGTACAATTACATGACATAAAATAGCAGTTACCAACAATCCATCAGTTCTAGCTGGTTGCCTTAATAATTGTTTATTGAAATCCTTCCTATTGTACTATAATGCAACAGGCTTTCATGCAGCAGATTTTAATCTGTTGCTGTAAGGCAGCCAGAATGTAAGCTCCAAGGTAAAGTAATACAAAGTGGGAATGCAGGATCTGGATCAGGCTTGTGTGAGCTTATGTTTGTTCTGTAAGCACTGTACTCTGATCTAATGAGTCTCCGGACTCAATGCTTATCACTCATGCTGGCACAAGTTTTCTTCAGCTTCCTTAGCATTTATGGAATGAGTGACTAAGCAACCTGAAGCTTCATCAAGTCTGAGAAGCCGGAGTACTTAGGCTGTGCCGCCTTCTGAAATGCATCCTTCTGAACCACAGGGATTCTTGACAATCCCTTTTTACAATGTTTTATTAAATATGTTTACAGTATTTTAGTGTTTGTGTGTATTCAGATACTTCTTCAGCAGTTGTTTTATTGGGTTGATCTTAATGTTTGACAAGCAAAGGCTACTGGATATAACCTATTGGTTGATGCAGAGAGTAAAGCCATGGAAGTTATCCTTTTTAATGCCAATGGTGGTAACTGTTTTAAGGAAGCATGAAGAAACGAATGAATGAAAACCTCTAAGAATACTCTGCTGCAATAGATACTACATCTGGTTAAAAAGAAAACTACGTTTTTCTTCGGTTTTCTATGTTCCATCCATCTTCAGATTCAAAGGGTAAGAGGAACAGCTACCATATATACTCACTACTGGACACTGCTCTTTTTAACAAATCCGATCTATTGTAAAGAGGGCACCCCAGCAACACTGGTGGAAAAGAGATAGTCATGATCTCAGAACAGGTCAATTGAAATCATCTCTTGAAGTGCCCCAAAATGGCAGCATTCCGTAACAGATCATTTTCAGATTTTAAAGTGTGCTAGAACAGAAATAATCTGTACATACAACCAAACCTTTATCACCACTCGCATTTTAAGAATTGCAATCATGTATTTTGTTAAACTGACAGACTGATAGTAGCATTCTTAAAGCAACGTTTTTACCTACAGATTGATAATCGTCAGTCACTCAATGAGTACATTTAAGAACCACAAAGTATTTTTCCTACCTATACCGGTGGCCATTTTAATCTCTTCAAAACTGAATTCATCTCCTTCATTAAACATAAGCAGCACTAATGTCTGAAAGAGCGACACTTGAAATTCTTTCTTTCCCTAAAAAAAGAAGCGTCAAATATTTAGAAGTAATTTTCAGACCATCTTCTCTCATATCTCCCAAATCCGGTAAGTTAGAGAAGCTATACATTCTTTTTTTATAGATGTGCATTTTTGAATGCCTGTCGCACAGAAGAATCTGCTTGAACGCAGTATCAAGGAAACAGGATATTATTAAAACCTCTTCTGTTCATCTAACAGTAGCAATACAGTACAAACCAGAACCTCGTTAGAACGGCCTAGCATTTACTCCACACCACTTCATTTTAATTACAATATATGTTATTCTGACTTTGCTACAACCAGTTGCACATTTCTTTATACTTCAATCCCGTATCATCAGTAGTAAAATGTTTGTTCCAGCTGGAAATGAGAAGGAAATAACTGAAACTCTTCAGGCAAATGTATCCATTTTTGTCAGTTATCAACAAATCTCTCTATCCTAGTGATACACAGTGCCAAAATCCTAAGTTGCCTATTCAGAATGAGTTTATAAAATAACATTATTATTGTTGTTTACTCTATTTCAACTAAGATGCATTCATTAGCAAGGCAAGGCATTCCACAAGAAGAAACAAAACCACATTAAGAAACAATGTGATTATTTAAGACCTAAATAATTTAACAAGCGTTTAAATTTTAACCAGTTATGACATCACTAATGCCCTTCAGTCTCCTTTTGCAACAGTTCAGCATTCTAAAAATGTCCCCAGTATTTCTACGATCAAAACAATCCTCTATTAAAAATAATATGCTGATTTTTTTTCTTTAATTTCCTTCTTTATGACAACCCTCCTTACTGAAATAATTTTGTTTGGAGGAATACAAATGGAAGGTTTCATTTGTGCCTTCTAGCTAGGTAGTATTTCAGTTTCCATTAGAAAAAGCCCACTTTCTGCTCAAAATGAAACTACCAAACAGTGATTGTTCCTCCACTGAACATGTTACTACCTTTATTAAAAAAGAAAGAAATACTAAACATGACTAGATTCTGAATAACTAACTTTAATTTGATCCCAACAGGCTAAGCAAGCATTAAATAAGCAAACTTCTATGAACAAACTCACTTCTTTAAATTCCGCCTTCAGAACAGCATGCCCTAACGTGGTCTGCCACTGAAGCTTTCGACCACTGTGTTTTCCTAAGTAAAAGGTTTTAAATACCTCTTGAAGCTTAATCATCTGCAAAACAAAGAGACAAAGTTTATTAGTGTTTTACCAGTACAGTGATGCCAGATGTTTTCATATGTAATTTCTTCGGTTCTCCTCAACAATATTTCATACTAAGTGTTTTTATGCAAAAAAGCTAAGTTCAAAAGAGCTAAACTTCACTCTCAAACACATTGGTGCTACTCTGCGAAGAATAAATTCTCTATTCAAGCATAGCTTTTAACTTTTTTTTTTTTTTTTCTTAAATAAAAGTGAAATAGAAGAACCATAAAGGCTTTCAAACCTCTAGAATATTGTTCTTGTCCTGGACTTTGCTTCTGACCAAGCAGTCACCCTACAAAAAGCATGCATCTCACACAGCTGTATGCTGACTACTAACTTTCTTCCCTCAGTTTGTCCAACAGAGACTCAAGTCCGATCCCAATTTTTGAATTCCAAGTAACAGGTTTTTATTCCTCCATTTTCATGATGTGCTGTTCAGGCTGCACCCTTCCAAAGTAGTGTGCTACTGAGGAATCACACAATGGCTTTTGTTGGAAGGGACCTCACAGCCCACCCAGCCCCAACCCCTGCCATAGGCAGGGCTGCCCGCCACCAGCTCAGGCCACCCAGGGCCCCATCCAACCTGGCCTTCAGCACCTCCAGGAACGGGGCACCACAGTTTCTCTGGGCAGCTGCTCACTGCCCTCAGAGTAAGGAATTTCCTTCTAACATCTAACTTAAATCTCCTCTCTTTTAGTTTAAAGTCATTCCCCCTTGTCCTATCATTATCAGACCATGTAAAATGTTGTTCCTCCCTCATGCTTATAAGCTCTCTTTAAGTACTGGAAGGCAACAATGAGGTCTCCTCAGAGCCTTCTCTACTCCAAGCTAAACAAGCCCAGCTCCTTTAACCTGTCTTCACAAGACAAGTGTTCCAGCCCTCTGATCATCTTCATGGCCCTTCATTCCAGGAAAACATGGCACAGAAGCAAACGCACAAAAGATTCCATTGTTGTGAACTGAACAGGAGCACTGTCACCACCCTCTGATCTCCTAGGTGCTTGCTGCACTTCAGATCAAGCAAGGCACTGCAGGATGCAGTACTCCAAATATATATAGCTACAGATATGAGCACTGCAAAATCTGTCAACTTGGAAGCCATCTTTTTTTTTTTTCTGATACACCATTTAAATGCTGGGGCTATTTTATGAGACATTACAGAGAGGAATGATCTTATGGGGAAAAAAAAACCCAAAAAGATCATGTAGTAATGGAACTATTAGCTGGATCAGCATGCATAACCACTGTAGCTAGGCTGGCTAATAACTGCAAAATGTTTTAAACTAGTGCTCAAATGCAATGTTAATTAGGACACCGATTTTCCTTTGGTACTAATTTGAGACTAGTATTATTAGGAAGTTAAAAAAATAATATATTAAGTGAAGTAATCACCTGAAAAAAAACCCAGAGCAGATTTTACCCACTATGTTTTAACTTCCGTACTTTTTAATCTTTGAAATGAGAAAAAAAAAAGTGTTAAAGTCTTGCAGAAACACATTAACTTAATGGCATTAATTCGTCCTATGATACTGATTATGATACTACTACATGAACTGCATTTACAAGGGAAATTCAAAAACTAACCTCTGAATTCAAGTGGACTTCCATAGGCGTATAAGTTGGCCAATAGCCCATTGTTAATATATTTACTGTCAGGTCTATATTTCCTGGGTCACTTTGGTTCTGCATATACTAAAATACAAGAGACAAAAATCATTCAGGTATACTGTTTGCATGATAAATTAGGAACATTATATACTTGACTTAAATTAGAAATCTAAACTTCGGACAATAATGAAGAATTCCTACAGGTCACATTAGACATGATACAGGGTATCATACACACACACACACACACACACAAAAAGAAAGCAAAACAAAAGCTTTCAATCAGAAGCCAGGAGAAAAATGTTAAGGTTCCCTGGGACTTCCAGATCTCTGTGAGACAACACATTTTCTTATAATTTCAGTATAAGACCACTCCTCAACAGGCCATAGAGTCTGGGATAGAAAAATCGCTACAGTATTTTAGTAGTGGAGCAGCTGCTCCAAGTCAGACCTCTATCCCAGTACTTGGTCTCCAGTAAGGCCCCAGAAAGATGCCCGGGAGAAGCATAACAACAGGACAAACACACACGACATTTTCTTGCAGCATATTTCCTCAGTCACCAACTGTTTTGAAGTACAGCGCCTGAGATACATACGGTTTCTATGCATTTTAGCAGGCTTTAGGGAGTTTCTCTGGCATAAGTCATTCACAAAGAGAAGCAGTAGTTTACAGAATTAAGGAATATGGACTTTAAAGGATGTCAAACTAAATTACTACGTAGCATTTAGACTTCAATTTTCTTAAAAAGAAATCCCATAAATCTGTAAAAACAGATTATCTCTGAATAAAGAATAAATAAATTCTGCTCTATAAATAGATTCATAAGGACTCGGTGTGACTATGATCAGGGCCCTGCGCAAAAGCTGTTTAATTTCATTTTCGCTTAATTCAAGGTTTAACACTATGAAGTGCTTCCCCGTTGCTGTTGAAAATTTAGCACATAAACACAATCTGAAGGTACCTGCTTAAACTGAACCATGACATCTTTTGACAGTTCCATGTCCTTGAACATGCCCTCCAGTTTGCTGGTAAAAGCAGCCCCACATTCTGTCACACAAATTAAAGCAAAGATCCCACAATTACAAACAAGCACAGAACAATTTATGAAGGTCTAACCAGAGACAGTTGTGCCAGATTTGCCAGGGTTTGGAGCACCCGCAACTAAGTACGTATTCTGCTTTTATGTCAGCAGATTAAATGAAGCAGTCACGTCTCTGAGAGGTCAACCCAATAGTTGTCACTAAGCACAATGCTCAGTTATTACTTAAGATCTGGCTTCTCACTGTTTAAAGCATGAGATAATGAGGATTCTAAATTACATTCCAAAAAGTAATAAACAGTTAACACAGCTGAAGATGCCTACCATGCTTAAGCTTTGACAACATGGACTTCTCAGCATCTACAGATGCACTTTTTCCAACCAGCAGTCTTTTGGCCAGATCTTTCTTATAGAATGCCTCAAACACATCTTTACCTGCATGGAAATTGAAACAAAAATAAAGTCATACATTCTATTTGCAACATCACACTTCAGGTTTGTGACACAAGCCTTAATTTATAACACACTGATCAGTAGATCAACATTTACTATCCAACAACAAAGAAAACTACATAGAAAATTGTTTCTTTATGTTTGAATTATTCTATTACCATACTTCGCTAAGTCTTACTCTCACTCTTTGGTCACCACCACAGACTGTAACTTGCCCTCCAAAGAAGCTTGTCCTCCCTGTTGTATTTATCGTGCTCCTTCAACTGTAAGGCAACTCAGATATAAGACTAATTCTAGAGGAAACTCACGCTAAAAATGATCTCTTACCCTCCTCAGAGGACTGAAGTTCAGTTAGTAACAAAGAAAATAATTTTAATCGTATTAACTGAGAACAGATATTTCTTACCATGAATGAATCTAAATATGATCATGATTTTGTCGAGGATTCTTTCCAGCTCTTCATCTGTTGCTTCTTTATTACCAGCTCTTAACTTGGAATCCACATACTTTGCTACAAATTTAAAAAAAAATTAACACCTTAATAAAAAAAATAATTCTAAAATCACCAACTTCAGCATTTCCCACTTGAAACAGTACTGCGTATTAAAAACATAGGGTAAGTGCTAAGCTTACTATTTTCTGTTCTCCCACCCCTTCATTCAGTGGAATGACAGAGCGCTTATTGTAACTACTGCCATAATGGGGAAAAAAATATCACAAAAAGAAACCATCCAAGAAAAGAACACAGTAAAATCATTAAAATCAACACAGTAGGAGTTCCCACATTTTGTGTTATATTTATCGCAAGCACGTTACTCATTGAAAGACAACATTTTGGAAGTGTACAATGCATATGAATGTATTTTATGAGAAACAGAAACAAACAACACAAAGAGGACTATAGTTCTTGTAGACCTTTAGCAAACCCCTCTTGCTCTTTGCTACGAGCATACAAAAATTTCAACAGAAGCGATGCTTTCAAGTTAGTAGCTTCAGAATCCTAGAAGTGCTGTTAAGCAATGAATTTAGCTAAATGTTGATTAAGCCACGTTAGTATCCCTACACAACCTACTGAGGTAAGAAGGAAACCGCTGCAATAGCTGAAATATCACAATCTGCAGATAACAGCAAGCTGTATCGTGCCTTTAACCTGTATTCACTAGGTTGCACAATTTGACCCACCAAGTTTATTTTAGGATGAAGCCATAAACTATGCTGAATAGAGGCAAGAGAGAAAAAAAAGAAGGAGCCAGATCCTCTACTGGTGGGAAATGTCATAGCTATGCTGGCCACAGGTAAAACAGATCGCCAGATTTTGCCAGGTCAGGGATAATCCCAGTAAAAACATTTTTCCCCTTAATGAGCATTAGTTCTCCCTTCAAGATACTCAATTTTTTCTCCCTCCTTCTATCTGAAGGCTTTAAAAATTGTTCCAATATCATCCTTCAAGTCAGATGGGCTGTACTTACTCCTTTCTGAGAGATCTTTAACACCCAGAAAACTCATCTGCTGCCGCAGTTAAGAATTCTGCTCCGGCTATACTTCCCCTAGCCCTTCACACACCGGCAGCACTCGCGTTGTGCTCCGGGAGCACAAGTTAGCCCAGTTGCAGTGCAGGAAGCATGGTGCAGGACAGCAAAGTGATGTACTCCTTATGGACACCGCACACACCTAAACAACACCCCGCGCTGCTCGGTCCCGCAGTGCTCCCAAAGCAAATCTCCTAAAGCAACTGCATAATGCACCACTATTGCGCTAGCACACTCAGCAGCATCATCTTATCATGCTTTCTACAGATTTTGGAAATATTTTACAGAAAAATATTTGTGTACCTATCAATTCTGCAGGCTTATTTGGTCTCTTGTTGATAAATGTTTCAAAGGACTCCTTCATCAAGTTTATAAATTTTTCATTTTTCTGAAAGCACACTTCTATGATATGGTCCACTTTATCCTTAAAATCTAGTAGCTCTTGCACCATATCCTTGTCCTTTTCAGGATTAACCACTATTGTTGTCCCAAAGTTCTGTAAAACAAACACTTTTGATAATAAAATACTTTTAGAGCACTACCTGTCTCCCCCAACAGACACATTCACCCTTATAAAATTAATCGTTAGAGAGAATAATAATTTTACAGAGCTACTTATGTGACTTCACAGTTTCAGAAAATGAGATGCATTAAAATTTAAAATAAAAGCCCAGACACACATTAATGGATTTCAAACATTAGCGTTTGATTTAAAGATTATACACATTTAAGACAGGAGCTAAACAAAAATACACAGTAGACATGACTGTACGATGTACAAGTTTACAGTTAAATACAGAACTACATGATTCATGTAAAAGAAATTATATGGAAACTGCCTTAGAAAGTGCAATGGCAAACTCTGTACTACTCTTCTGGAGCCCACCAGTGAGCTCCACTGACAGGAAGAGAGGGCTGAAATCCAACTGCTGCTCATCCCTCCAAGACTTCTCACTCTGTGAGGGCTCCAGATCAGCTGACTTCCAACAAACAGGATCTTCCCATTGGCAAGAGAAAGCCACAGACCCGACTTTCTTTTCTTGTTCATTTACTATCCAAGAACTGGAGCTATGGTATCCCCTGCCCACTGAACCAAACCATCCTGTGAGGTAAACCTATCAGACAATTTACAGCTGCTTTGTAACACCAATCATTGCCCTACACAGAATAAGTAGTTTTCTGCCATGAGAAAGAGGAACACCTGCATAGTAACAGCTGAACAGCATTTAATTAGTGTATTTACATCAATATGGTGGTATGTTTTCCACCACAGTTATGCACGAATGGGAAAACTCCTCACAAGCCTCAAAATTTCTACCTTAATACCTCAGTATCCCTGCAATCTTTCACTAAGATCTTTCTCAAGAACCATCTCTGAGTGAATCAAGTCAAACAAGGGTGCCAAGTGTCCTTGGACTCATTATATATATATCTTGCACTAAGTCCATTTTCCCCTTCATTAACAGCACCTGGATCTCTCTCAGCCTCCATCATCTATGTTCCAAAATTGCAAAGCATCTTTCCAGTCTGCAAATGGGGAGCTGAGATATATAAAGCTAAGTGGCATGCCTAAAATCATAAAAAGGTGACTACAGCAGAGCACTTATCTTCCCTCAGGGACTTTGTTTCTATGTACTTTTACTTATGCTGCTTCACAGGATAGAATTTAAGTTCCTGAAGTCTCACTTTAATGCACTCTTAATATACAGAATGTTGGAATGGAGAAGATTTGCTGACTCTATAGATCTAGGTTTCTAGATTTCTGAGCACATGAAAAAGTTTCTTTAAAACGAGGCCACTGAAGGTCCGATTCTGAGACACATGGCATGGTCAGCCAACTTGCTGCTGCTGAAAGGCAAGGTCCTGGTCATCCTTCCCATAGTTTTCTACGTGTTGGCCCAGCTGATCACATATCCATGGGCTGCAGGTGGTGGAGACACTGCTCAACAATCTGCTGAGAAAACTACGTCTCAGCTTTGGGGGTGTATGGGGATGTGGCCTCTCTCCCATGTGCTGCACATAACTCCACGTATGGATGAGCCAGAAAGCCACCTCCACAACAAACTGATGTTGTGCACTTTGCCTCTAAGGTGGAGATAACCATGGATGATTCAGGAGAGAACTACATGAGCAATTATTAACTCCAGAGAGAAATATTTTCTGTGAAGCTTTGCTGCCTTCATCTGCTCAGAGGCAGCATGTTACCTTACTAAGCTGAACAAATCAGAATTATCCAAACACCACTTTGATCATGGATTATTTTCAAAAGGAGTGTTCCTTTCGAAACAGCTTAAGCATTCATCTAACTGACTGCATTGCTCTGCGTTGGTTACATGATGCTCTGCCAATCTGTAGCAGAACAGCTGCATTCTGCTGTTCTCCTGCATTTCCAAGTATGTTAAACAGGTGAGTATATTTGTACCGAAACTCAACACAACACTCTACAATTGGAATACTCTAAACAAGTGTGCAATTGGCACCATTTAAAAGTAAACCAGAATAGCTTCTTGTGCATTGTTCAAACGTATGATGAAAGCAATTTCCAAGTAGTTAGGAATTTAAAATCAAAACTGAAGTGTTGCTGTTTCTCACCATGTGATTATTATTAAGGGGGGAGGGGGCGAAATGCATTAACATATTGGCTTAAAACAGTTTTGATGCATATACCTAATGATATACTATTCTTCTTTTTGATATAATAAACCTATGATAACAGTATACATTTTGAGAGTATTAAGGGATCTCTGAAATACCTTAATGTATTCACTCCAATGTTGCAAAAGGATCTGCTGCCCCCCTTTTACCCTGCTGAACAGCTGGTACGTCTGGGTCAAATCTGATATTCTATTTTCATCAAGCAGGTTATCAAGTCCTTAAAAAGAAAAGAAAATTAGAGGTACAAGCAAATTTGAATAGCACTGCATAAACACAAGCAGAAATACAAGAGAAAGCCAAAAATCTCTATGAAATACACCAACAGACTCTCCAGTGTGCTTAGAAGTATAAACTTTTAAAGACAAGATTTCTAGAAGTGAGTGTTATGCTCAGGGTTAACATGTTCCCTGGTATAAATCAGCTGAAATGACTTATGTTACAATGTTTTAAGTCAGCTGAAGTACTTTCCCAATAAAGTGCTGACTCTAAGCCTTTTGCAGAATGTTTATGAACAGTACTTGAATTTAAGTGCAGAGTTTTACCAGAGGAACTCACAGAATCTCTAAGGAATGTCACAAACTACGCTAAGTGTCCTAAATTTAAAGCAAAGATATATACTTGGCCAGATTTTTTTCCCTCTGGAATGTGTTGAGTCATGTTTTTAGATTAAGAACATGTTATAAATGCTCTACATCCATACAGATGTAATAACACAATCACAAATTGTTTCCAAGCAACTTTTGCCTTTGTCAGTTCATCCTACATGAGACTAAGCTGTGGACTAACGAGTGGAGAAGCAAAGCTCAAGGCTAAATGGAAAGCTTTTTACAACTGCATTCACCATATTCTCAAACTTTACACTGTGTATTTAGTCCCAGTGCGATCACAGATCCGTTGTCTGGTGTTAGTGATAGAGGCTTCAGTAAAATGGGAAGGTAGCATTTATGCCACTGTTTAAAATCCAGAAAGCTTGATTCTACACAAGTTGACAATGCACATCATCAGTGTAGCTGACACTGAATGACTATTCTACTTCATGCACAATATGTATGTAATTACTTTAAAATTTTAAATGGTATTAGATTAGAAAGCATTTTCAAGCCTCACTTACATGATCCCTTTTTTACTCTCTCCTTCATCTTAGAATACTGCAATTTTAACTTATTTACATGTTGAGAAAGGCAAAGTGTTCAAGAATGACGTCAACTTTTGCCCACACCGAGATATCAGAAGAATTAAAATACTTTAAAAGTATACAAAATGATACATTACACAAACTTTAATACATGTGACTGATGTTCTTTTGGTGCTGAAATTTGGAAATGTCAGTTCCATCACATCCAAGCACCGCTCCCTCCTCATTTAGGGAGTCCAATGCACTATCTGCTTTGTTGCAATCTAAATGATAAAGGTCAACCTTCCTTCTTCCTCTGGCATACAAACAGTGGTGGAAAAACCACTTTGTCACATCCTTGACCAATGAAAAAAAGATACTGAGGAAACTCCTCTGACACAACACTTCACACAACTTCCAGAAAGCACTGTCACAGCCTTACAAATTTCTATTGTAGTCATAATGAAAAAAAAAAAACAAAAAACCACAGTAACTATTAAATGGCAGTCAGAATAATACAAGAAATAAAGTATCTCATACATACCCTGCATTTGTAAGCTTTTTTTTTTCCTGTATCAAACTGACTACATCATATGCCTTCTCTCCTAAGGAACAAAACCTACAAAAGGCAGTATCTTCTTCTACGTGCACTGAATACTAGGATGTTATAAGTGGATTACAATGTGCCCTGGATCAAATGAATGCAGAAAGTGAAGTAAGCCAAGTGATGTTAGACTTGCTTCTTTTTTTTTTAATAAATAAAATGTATAGACATAGAATGTAAAAGAATCCAGTCTTACAACCTCAAATTATACTAACTTCAAAAATGTGCATGGACAGTGAATGTACATTGTTAACGGAGAGAGTGAAGACTAAAACAAGAACATTTTTTGACCACGCCAACTAATGAACACATTTATCATTGAAGAAAGGACTTTAAAATAATGCTAAAAAGCAAGGAAAATCAACATGTATCAACAAAAATACTAGTTATTCTTACCATACACAATAAGCTCAAAAATAACTAAGATGGAATAAACAAGCTTACTTTTGTGAATGTACTGAAAATAGTGAAATAACCTATTCTCAGAATAGTTCAGAGAAAACTGAGAGCACATGTCTATCTTTAAAGAGGGGACAAAGAAATAAGCGAAAGGAGTACATCTATCAACCCAAAAGTATTAAATATTGATGTGATGGAGCCTGAAGATAACAGAGTACTAGGGCAGTAAAAGAACTGCAGCAGTAAAAGAACAAAGATATAAGCGTAACTTGCTAGAAGATCTAAAGCCTGAAAGGTGGCTAGTGCAACAAAAGGAAAGGATTGTTTAAAATACTGAAAGGTCACACCAAACGCAGGAATTTAGGGAAAAAGACAAAAAGTTAAGAGGAAAAGAGAAATGCTGATTTGAAGACACTAATAAGGAATTCCTAAGAAGACTTCAGTTCCAATCTGGAATTGCCAGCCAGAAGGTACAATACAAACAAAAGCACAAGAAGCGCATTGCCTCTGACTGCTGTCAGNAGACACTAATAAGGAATTCCTAAGAAGACTTCAGTTCCAATCTGGAATTGCCAGCCAGAAGGTACAATACAAACAAAAGCACAAGAAGCGCATTGCCTCTGACTGCTGTCAGTTCCAATAACTCACAATTCTATAACCATCCAGTCACAAGGATATGTGACACTATTGCACTCAC
>PPHD01013947.1:1600-17016 GCA_002909625.1 Bambusicola thoracicus | reverse complement strand
CACGTGATAACTCTGACAGTCTGTGAGACACCCCTTGCCCAGGTTGTATCCTTGTACAATGATCTCCCTTAGCACCTACTGCCCAGCTGTCTGAACAGTAACATGAGTGCAAGACCAAATGTCCACAGAATACGTTTCTATGACGTAGATACCTCTATTTACCTTACGTTAAAACTAAAGGAATTCTTCCTGTAGGTGTGCCACCAATTATTACACTGGGTTCCTTTCAAAGACATGAAGTTCCACTTGAAGCACATAGGCACCACATCTCTGGTATGTGAATTTTTATTTTCTTAAATCCTGAGTATGTCTTTTCTTCTATTATTATTCCAAACGACCCATGTTTAATTTATAACTAAAAGGATCAGTGTCCTGCTGCATCTTCAGAGTTATCTGTGTTTTCTCATGTCTCCTGAAGCTCTCTAGTCTTCAGACCAAGAAATGTTTGACTTCTTCAGTCAAACATAATTTTATCAGGAAAAAATTTCACCACAGCACACTAAAAATCTTAACTATCTAATCTGACTATCTCTTGCTGTATCTTCATTGGAATTAATTTACACATCACTACTCAAGTATGGATCTATTTAGTCAGCGGCCCTTCCTGAATTTGATGTTATCCAAACGCTCTTGGATGCTATTGATACAGGACTCAGTTCTACAGCTGTTATGTACCATGTCTGTGCTCTCTTGCTGTTGTTGACCAATATCTGCCTTGGGATGAATTTTCCATTGTCCAACTGGGACTGTCCCTGGAGTCGTTATTTCAGTTTCTACCTCATTTGGTTTGGTCTTAGTATTATCATGTAGTGGAATTTGTTATGCGTTTTAAAAGTCCTCTATTTGAAATGGTAATCATTAAATGAAATCTCTACAGATGATTTGGATGACGCTGTTGGAGTACAAAACAATATTCTGAGATTTCAATGTGTTTCAAATCTCATGTGAAGGTTTGTTAACACTTGGACTACTCTACTGCAACTCTGTCTACTATGGTGACAAGATCCGAACCCATTGCAGTTGAGCAACATCAATGCAAAAATAATGGTAGGTATCCACTCACCTGGTGGTTTGACTCTTCTCTTATCTAATCCAGTTTAAAGAAACAAACAAAGGCTGTTTTCAGCCAGTCCACAAGGTCCTGTATCTTACTGAACATAACTCACTTCCATACTCACTCCTAGAAAATATATAAACTCTTGCAGTACTTTATGGAGATTAGTACAATTGCTTTCAGAATGTATAATGAGTATGTTGGTTTCTGGTTTACCAAATAAAAACAGAATGAAGAACCCCTCTTTTTTTAAAAAAATCTAGCCAGATAAAGCTGAATTGGCAGCCGCAAAATACCATTATAATCAAATCCGATGTAAACAAAGATTTTTTTATTCGCTAAATATCACTGGTAATTGTATGCCCACCACCAGATAAAAATTAACATGAAATACCCAAGATTTCTTGAAATCTGCTTTTGTATTGGCTCGTGGAATATCTGTGAGCAGTTTGCAAGGCCCTTGAATCTGTTCTCCTATTTTGTTCCATAGCAATCCACGTGGATATTTTATTCCAATGGACCCTGTATGTGTTTAGAAATATTGAAATTAGAGCTTTATAGCTCGCTTTGGACAGACCACATAGTATTTTTCACTGAAAAAATACATGAAGGTTATTTGAACATGTAAATTTAAGGTTTGGCTCCTATGATAACTTGCCAATTGCCTTCCACAAATGTTTTCCTAGTATATTTCAATTCTTATAGTCCCTTATTAAGCAGAGTGCCTACAGATTTATTTAGATGCTCAAGTGTTTTGGTGGAAAAGAGGTGGAGGTAAGAACACGCATAAAGTTAAGTATATAAGTAAATACTTTGCTGAATAAGACCAAATGATTACAAAGTGGGATTTCTTTTTCCCTCCCTTAAATTCAAATGAATACTCAGGGAAATATTTTGCATTAATTTCCCACACAGTATTTGGACAAGCAAGGAGGGAGATAGCGCAGACTGCTATAGCCACAAGTAAATTCTGCAAAAGTTTCATGCTCTGGATCCATGCTTTGCATGAATATACTGCATGGGTGTTAGGAAGTGCATGTTCTGGCACTAGGGAGCAGCAGCAGGCCCAAGATAGCTAATTACATGGCAATCAGGGGTAAAGGAAAATTAGCATGATCCAGAATGTCACATTTGAATAATTCTATAGTTGTGATTTAATATAAGAAAACTCACTGAAAATACTGATCATGTGTGTCTGCTTTAAAGTGGTTTAATTTAGATATCTTGCTTATCTGCTTATCATGTTTCACTGTGGTATGCTTTCTTGTACAGTTACACAGGGGATAGGAAGCTGTATCTTTGCTGGAAGAAATCTGTTGGACAGCAAAATCTATTCAGGATTCAACCTGATTGCCATAGGCCAACTTAAAATCTTAGAATCATTAAGGTTGGAAAAGACCACTTAGATTATCATATCCAACCAGCAACTCATCACCACCGTGTGCACTCAACCACGCCTCTGAGTACCACCACATCAAGATGTTTCTTGAACACTTCCAGGGACAGTGACTCCACTGTTCCCTGGGCAGTCTGTACCAATGTCCAACCACTCTTTAGGAGAAGTTGCTTTTCTTAATATCCAACCTGATGTGCCAGTAAGCTTTCTGCTCATGCCTATGAGCCTTAGTAAAATAACAATTGGGAATCTCAGATAAGGCCCAGGGCTGTTTTCTGTGCACACAGCAAGTCCTTTTGGATGAGTCTGTCATACATCCTCGGCCCCATCACTTTGATTTGCAGCTCCTTGGTGGAAAGAGAACAGGAGGAAGGATTTCTTTCCAGAAAATGAAGTATTCCTCTAATCCTTTACGGTCTGTGCCTGAAGCTCGGCAGCTCTTGCTCCTACCACTGGGCAATGGGCATTCATTGCTTTCCTTTATTAAACTGGAGACCTTGGTGGGCTGCTGGAAAAAAGCTTGGGAAGGGGGTGCTGGAGAGGGAGGTGAGCGCGTGAGAGAACCACATGTTAAAGCAGCCTGTGTATGAACAGCAAGCTTTCTGGCTTGACATTTATTGAAAAAATAGATCTTAGGCTGTATCCACCCAACACCTGTTGAGAAACACTGACCCCATTACAGAGGTTGGATTTACACTGGCTCTGTATAACACTCTATAAAGGAGGCCACTGGTGCAAAAGATTAAAGAATGCTGTTAAGTAAGTTGTTTTATTTCTTTTGAGACTGAAAGAAAGCTGCAAAGTGAGAGAAAGCTTTCCTCGGTTATTTACTCTTCATTACTGGGGATCTTGAAGGGCCTTGTATAAACTGCTCTAGTTGGGTCACGACAACACTTTATAAGGTGCAAATGTTGAGGTGGAGCCAGTGTTGTACTGTAGGGGAAGCAAATGGAACAGTCCCTCCCGACTAAATGGAAAGTTAGTGCTAATAAAAGCTCATGGCTTTGGCATGGCTTCCCAGGCACAAGGGGCCCATGAACACGGGTTTGCACCGGCCCTGCTGTGCCTTAAAGCAAGTGCCCCTGGCCAGCACACGGCTGAAGACAGTGAGCGCTGCAGTTGGTGAAATTGCTCCACGTGAACTTCGTAAAGTCCATGTTGGAGCTCAGAATCATACATTTAAGGGCTGGGGAGAAAAAAATCCCTCCATTTTTACTAGCTGCCGTATAATGAATAGCCCATTTCAAGGAATGTGTGAGTTCCTATTAGGGCCGAGTGAAAGTTGCAAAACACTTTCAGGCAATTCGTGTCCCAGTTTTCAAACAAATGGCTTTCTGTGTACCCAATCCCTTCTGCTCCCCCCTTCCTGTCATCTGGAGGATCTGGTTCTATCTGGGCAGGAGCTGGTGGGGACAGCCTGCATCCTTCCACCAGCTGTGGGCCAGGGTTTTGCTCCTCACCTCGTTTCTTTCAGTGAAATAAAGGCTATAATGAAAACCTCTGGTTTTGGGGGCTTGAGTGGACTGTCTGGGAGGTGAAGCAAGCATTGAAAGGGGTAATGGACACAGAGCCATGCCCAAGCAAGGCATTGGGGATTGAGCTTTACCCATCTGTAGGAAATCAGAGCTTAAATGTATTTCCCTGGGACATTCTTATCTGAGACACCTACAGGGGCCTGACAGATTTGATACAGAACTTGTGGAAGATCATATCCTTTGTGAGTAACTGTTGGAGTCACAGACCTCTGCAGACATCTCAAATAACATTAAGCACCTGCTTGTGGGATGCTAACTGGAGCCCTTCTTCACCTGTTGTCTGAAGGCTGGGAGTGTGGAGGATAAGAAAATGCTCAGCCAAGAAAGATAGAAGAGACGTGCCCACTGTTCAGACCAGGAAATCACAAAACTGGGAAATACTTTGGAGGGGTGAAAATCCCTGGTAGGAGGCTGCATCACTCAGTGTTCAGCACAAACCTCCAGCTCTTCTGCATTGCCTTAGAATATGCCCTCTTCCTTTGTAGAAGTTACGGTGCAAAACCTGCATTCTTTTTTTTTTTATTTATCCCATGTGTCTGATATAAATAAATAAATGAAATGGAATGAAATGAAATGAGCACAGCTCAAACAAGCTCTGAATTGGGCAAAGCAGCTCTGAGTCACAGGAGGTTCCCTGCTGGCTCTGGGACATCTCATGTTCAAGCTGCAGCATGTTCCATCAAAAGGGCCATCTCAGGCAATGAGTTCCTGTCCCCCCAGGTGCTCCCATCACCATGTGCTCTCTGGCTGTGGCCAGAGGTGGACAGAGTCTGGGCAGCAGATGTTAGGCTGTGAGAAAGTCTGCCTTTATTCAGCCGGCCTCTGAGGCAAGCTTCTTTCCCACCCCACCCTTTCCACTGCTCTGCTTGGATGCAAACACAATTTCTGTGTAGGAAGAATTCCTTCATATCCAGGAAACATGCACTCAATGAGACCTCCTTTAAATAATACAAGATTTTTTTTATTCTTATTTTTCTACCTATTTTAGTCCCTTAGGACTGGGACTAGTCCCTTATTTCCCACATGGAGATGTAAGGTTGGCATGTGCACATTTGTAATGGTCAGAGCAGCTGTATTAAGCTCCCAGAGTCAGACTCCTTGTGTGTTAGAACCAAACCCTGCAGGTTCAATTAATAGGGTTTGGAACTGAACCAACAGCTGATGATCCCCAGACTTGTTTTAAATGGAGGAAGGTGGCTGTCAGGGAAGAATTTGACCTTCTAAGGTCTGGATGCAGCTGGGACACACAGAGAGGCTGAAAAACCATAAGTCTGGGACTTACACTGTGATGGCTGCAGAGCCAAAATGTCCCATTGCTGGGGTCATAAGCAAACAGGGACTGTCTGCGCAGGTGGATGCTTCAGATTTTGGTTTGTGTGGATGGTAAAATCTATTTGCTTCCCAAGTCACAAGCCCTGGAATTTTGTTCTGACGTCCATATGGGGAAAGATGAACAGAAAATAGGTTTGCATAGTGGGGGAAAAGGTGGGATTTATATATTTTCTTAAAAATCCTACAGTTTTCTTCAAGCACGTAAGGGCCCATTAAGTTAAAAAAAAATCTTTCCATTACTAATTTCAGTTAATTACCGTCTAAAATAAATACAAATCTTGGTTACCACGATCAAAGGCTGGGCCTTCAAACTAAGGCAAATTCTCTTGAAGTCACAGATTTGGAAAAGGGCCTAAACACACAGCGCGGAGCTGGTGATGCTAAAGGGCTGGGAAGGTGAGCATCATGAGAGCTGACGCAGGAGGCAGACCTGGCCCCACACCTTCACCTGGAACATGGGCACACTCCCGTGTTGTTTCCACCATCCAGATCCAGAAGAAATCACGGGGCTACTTGCTGGCTTCTGTTCATTTGGGTGCTTACGTTCCCATCTGGACAGCTAATTCTCTTCGTTTTGGCTCCTGCAAAGCCCAAGGTCAGAGTAAAACGCATGTGGCTGCTGCTGATGGATGACTAATTTGGGGTGAAAAGTCCTGCATCAGGAGTTTTCCGCACAAGAACCTAAATTCTCCACTCTGGCTTTAATTCTCTTTGAAGAAAGTCATTCAAAAAAACAGATTTCAGGGAGAATTGGTTGAGCAAAGGGAAACTAGAAAGCTGGCTGAATATTTATTTGTTGTATCTGCAGCAAGCAGTAAAAGAGGAGGAGGGGGGAGGAGAGGAGGGAGGAACAGGAACACTCTGGGATGACTGGGAAATGCACAAGCTTTTATTTATCTACTCTGTTTACTTTAAAATGCATCCAACTGGAAGGCTAGGTGCAGACATAAAAACTAAAATAGAAAACATCCTGGGCCAGGCTCTTGGAGGATGCAAATTGGCATGGGAGTTCCCATGGCTTCCAGCAAAATCTGCCACATTTACCACCACCTGCGTTCAGTTTCTCTAGGTTTAAAAAAGAAAAAGAAAAGAAAAAGCCAGCTCCACCTCTGTTGGTTTTGCAGGGAGATAGAGGAAGGGACAAAGAGGAGAGGTCTCTGAGGTACCTGTGAGGAAAACCATTCGGGGCATGATGAGTCTGAATGAGAGAAGAAATGAAGAGGAAGCCAGCGCGGGTCAAGGAGCGCAGGTGGGTTCCAGATATGAGCAGTGCTGTGAGGCACTGAGCTGTGCTCAGCTTGCTGCTGTTCCTGGGTGGTCCAAAGGTGTAGTCCCACTGAGGGCTCGTTGCTGTAAACCAAGCCCTTGCCTCATGGACCTGCCATGGAGTCGAGGGAAGAAAGTTCAAGTGGGGTCACCAGGAAGAATACGATCATTGAGTGGTAACAATGCATAAAAATTAGCAACAGACCATGAAATTCAGCCTCAGCCTGCTTAAAATGCTGGAAATGTGGGAAAAGAAAGAAAAAAGGAAAGAACAGATTAACGTCATGTACCCAAAATGTGATATTGAGTACTTTTTTGAATGCTATTTATATCTTATTAATAGAGTTAATCCCATGTTTCCTTAATTAATTAACCCCATGCCTAAGCGTCAGGACATCTGGAATAGACAGTGATGGAGTTCAGAGGGGCAGCAAAAATGCGCCCAAATCCCTGGCAGCAAGGTTAGAGTGACCACAAACAGCCAGCTCTGCAGTGGCAAATACGTTTTCCTTCATCTCAAATGGACAGGAGTCTCTGGGCAGACTGGAGGTGAAGAAAAGCTGTTTTCTGCTGGAGCCTGGATTGCAAATCGTGGTCGGATCCCACCTGAGCATTTCCATCATTTATAAACACTTTGCTTTTCTCCTAGTGAGGATTTTACAGTTGCTCCGGGTTTCTGCAGAGATTTGCATAGGGGACATGTTGTTCTTTTAGGATTAGGCCATCTTCCATATATGTTACTGGCTGTGGAGTATTTTGATTTAGACACCCAAATAGCCCTTTCCCAAATGAAGCCTCTCTAGTTTATCAGTAGGAAAATCAAAGCTGAAACATTTCAAATTGAACAGAAGATGCAAGAAATAGAATATTTATTTTGCAGAGAAAGCTCAGACAGAATTAAGCTCACTGCACATTTGATCAATTTTGCCTGCTTAATGCACCTTTATGAGCTGGAGATAAGAGCCAACCGACCGTGCTTGCAATAATACAGTCACAGAAAAATACCCCAGTGAACTCTCTCTGAGATAACATCTTCAATAATCTTTCCGGTGTAAAATAAACAGACAGAAAGGAAAACAGGAATGGATCCAAATATTCATGTCTCCCTGGCAGTTGTGTTTCTGGGAGTGGAATGGTTCTGGATGGAGGATCCTACATATGGCTTAGTTAATGAGTCGTGATAGCAGTGAAAACCTTCCTAAAGAGGAATTTAAAAACGAGGGCTCAAAGAAGAGCCTTTCTTGTCATAATTTATGGGCTGAATGCTTGCTTAAGGAGTGCAAATAATCCTTAGCAGACGCGACAGCCATTGACATCTATGAGAGCAGGCACTGCAACAAGAGCTGGGTTTGATCTGCCAAAAGATACTGGAGGAGGGTGGCTGCATGTGGTACTCCCTCTAAGGAAACTATTAGCTGAGAAAGCAAGTCACATTTCTCTAATTGTATTAGTATTGGCCAAACCCGGGAGTTCTCACCTAGACTTTATTTGGCCAAAACTTTTCTTGAAGTCAGTTGGAATTTGCTCGAGGTAGGGGTTCCGTGACAGCTGAAAAGTGTCTTCAGGACCAAAATCCACTGTCCTTTCTTTTGTCAGATGTTCTGATTAAGTGTCAAGAGGCCTCTGCCAGGGAATTGATGGATGTGTGAAGTACATGGGCTTGTGAAGATGCAAAACCACTGTAGCTGACAGTGAACAATATTTTCTCTTGTATCTGAGCACTATTAGATGAAGAAAAGAAGATAGAACCATACTTGGAAACGTGAAACAGAAGCAAAAATGAGATGGAGGCATTTCTGGGTGTGGAGACACCGTTAAAAAAATAACAATAATTTAAATTTTGCTGTGTCATCTGCATTTCTTCTATCTTCCATAAGACAACATGTTATATTATTCTGGTCCCCAGTGGTATAATAACTTCCACATAGAGAAATTACCTCCATGAAAATTAGCCATTGAGAAGTCATGACATTAATACTTCTTTTTTTTCAATGGGCTTTCAGATTATTAATCTGAACACATGAGGTCTGTGATATACTCAGCACCCTCAGTAATTCCCTGTAAGCTGGACCTGAGGTAAGATGGAATTCATTTCTGGTGGAGCAATATGGATGAAGCACAATTTCAACTGTTTTGAGCCATACTACTTATACCACCTATATGCTTGACCTAAACAGCTGCTTGATATCTTATATCTCATCTTTATACACTTTTTTCTTCCTTTTTTTTTTTCATTTTCCCACTGATTTTTGTTATAAAACCAACAGTGCATGCATGTTTTGATACAGAAAGCTAAAATACTGTTTCACATTCGTTATTTTAAATGTGTGAGGCCTGTTCAAGTACACTGAATTTTTCTTTCTTTGACTATGGAAAACTATAAGAAATTAAGAAAATATCCTTATCTTTAAGTTTGCATACATTAAGATTTGGATGTTGGTTGTGTATGAGTGTTGTATGGTGTGGTAACTGTTGAGTCAGGGCATGAACCACTGACTGAGCACCTGGGAGAAGGATCCAGTCAACCCAGGGAGCACAGGTGGAGGCAATTCAGCTGTGCAACCAGAAGGGGTGGATCCCGGCTGCATCTCTCTCATTTAAGGGCTGATCCCCACCAGAGAAGGATCTTTTCTTGGAGGTTCCTCCTTGGTGAAGCTTTCTCCTGTGAACCTGGAATCTTCTGATATGGGTGAGTATTCTTCTTCCCTTCCTTTATAGCGCCTCTCTATTGTACCAGTTCTTTTGTTGTCACACCTTTGTTGTAATGCCTTTTCCATTGTATTGGTATGTCCAATTGTTATGAATGTGTAGGAATGTATATAATGCATGCATGTTTGCACATGTGTGTGAGAATGGAGAGTAGCCTTGAACAGACTGGGAATTTCCCAGCAGTAGGAGAGATAGACCATTTTTCTTAAGCTTTTTATTGGGATCCTTTTTGGGGCTAAGGTGTGAAAATTGGCAGCTCATTGCGTTTTCTGACAGACTGTTGAGGATTGGATAATTAGAAATCAGCTCTGATTCCAAGTCAAACAATCTGAGGCCATGAAGTCTTCATAGGATGTTTGTCTGAAATATTTCAGTGAGCACTAATATGTTCAGAAAGAACAATATTGCTAACCTATGTTCACAAGTCCAATACAGCACTTGTTATAAAGCAAAACTAGTATAAAATTTGTTTTATGTGAGTGATCAGTCTTCACGATCCTTCCAGCCAGGAAATAGAGACCAAATCTTATCGTCTGTTTGTTATTTATGTAAGTGCTCACACCGATTTAAGTGCAAGAGTTAGCTTTTTAGCTACCTTCTGGTGGTTTATTCAGCTTCCCAGCTGGGGTGTTTAAGGTCAAAGGATTTCCCAAAGGTTACAGCATTCAGTGATGCATCAGTCCCCATAGAAGCCCCCCCAACTCTCCATCCCTTGTCACTCAGCTGGCTCCTCTGTTCTCTAACAAGCTCCACACCGGTGAGGCTGAGGACAGAATTTTGGCCCTGTTTCCTCAGCCTTATTAATTTCAAAGCACTCTTCTGCTAAATGCACACTGCAGGCTTCACGAGTCCACATTCTGGCCTGCAAGATGTGGTAGACACTGAAGTAAGTTTCCCTAAAGACACAGTGGAAGCTTCATAATTCAAATCGCTCAGAATTGGGTCTGACAAAGCATGGATGAATATCTCAGTGTGAACAGAGCTCCTTTGGCAGAAGATGTCAGAGCAAAGTACTTAAAGTTCAGTGTGCTCTCACATATATGGATACTTAGTGTGTGAACTGTCAGTGGTCTGTGAGGCATCAGAACATGAGCTGTGAGATGATAGCAAGTTCTTTGTTGTTTTCCTGTTGTTGTTGTCTTTTTTTTAAGCGTGTTTGGAAAATATAAGGGGATAAAATGTAAGCAGAAAGTACTTAAGTTTTAGACCGGTTTTTATCAGCACCACACAAAGTGGTCCATGTATGTCGCACAAAGGTCAGATTGACTGTGGATTGAAAGATGCTAAAAAGCACTGTAGTAGTGGATGGAAATGAAAGCTAAGTTGAGAGAAGCCTTCTACTCATGTTCTGCACTGGGAGCAATATCAAAATAAGAACGGGTTGTGCTAGTATCATTTCTGATTTCTGTGTCATACTGAGGTGCTGGGTATAATACTACATCCACTTTGGGATTCAAGATTTGTGCTTTCTTCCTACCACAGTTGCTTTGACTTTGTCACTTGTGTAGCTTCTTCTGTCATTGTAAAACCAGGAACATCTTAGTGAAGTTCTCATCATTCTTCTGCTTTGAAGGCTAAGATGTGTAAATTGTTGGCAAATGCCTGCTATTGTTGTACTGCTGGGAGGACTCCTTCAACTGTACTGCCTAAATAGCTGCTGCACCACAACCCTTACATATTATGATGGATATTGGCCGTAAAGTTTGAAATGAATGTCTGAATTTGGTGCACAAGTGATGTCTACTATGGAAAGTAGGATTACTTTCCATTACAATTCGGTACCATCATGGAGCTTGTCTACAAAAAGACAAACAGTTATTTCATGGGCTGTGGGGTCTACCTGGATTTGTAGTGGCAAGATAGAAGGGCTTATTCTAAACTGTTTTGAGGATGAGACAAGACTTTAGGGAAAAGCAAGGGGAGTAATTCTTTGTCTCTGAAATCAGTTGTTTTATTAACTCCATGGGGAGATTTAACTCGCAGAATGAGAAATACCCACTTTTTCCAATGTGAACAGTTCACCAGAATAATGCCAAAAGAATGGGATCATCCCCCATCTCCTCACATCAAAAGTATTGGATTCCTTAGGCTTTGTACATATTAATGATATTAAAATGTCTGTGACTTCATGCCCACCATGTAATTCAAGCTGAGGTGGCCTTGGAGGTGATCTGTGTTCCTGAGATGTGTGGTCCATACCATGCAGGCTTAAGAATGCTCTTCATGCTGCAAATGTTAGCCTTAAAGCCTGTTTTATTTATTCTGTCTGTTTAAACCACTATCTGCTTTTGAACATGGCCATTTTTTATAGATTGTAGAGATCATTATTTGCACAGTTATCTGTTCTCTCATTCATTTTCAACTGTTTTTGTTATATACATATGAAGTACTTTGGATCCAGCAGAGTTCATAGAGTACAAAGACTTGTGCTGGAAAAAAATATTTGCATTTCGCTAGCATTCAAGAGAAAGGTCAATAAAATAAAGCAAGTTGAGAAATCATGGGGTGAAATGCTGGCCCTGCTGTAGTCAATGGGAGTTCTGCCATTGTCTTTACTGGGGGCCAGAATTTCAGTCGTGTTGCCTCAGATATGGAGAATGACTTGTTTTAGTCCACATTTCAAGACTTAGGAGGCAAATGGAATAGGAATAAATCAATATCCCATCAGAAATGCAGATCTCACCTTATCCTCTATGTTTCTGAATCCACAAAACATAAATTCTGGACAGACTTTGAACTCTGTGTTCGACTTAGATTGTTGTTATTCCTTTGGGTTTCCAGAGGACTGACTGTTACAGAGACTGCCAGGATGGGCTCTATAGGTGGAATAACCTGAACGACAGACATGCAGAACATTCTTATAAGATGAAAGTGTTCCTCTTATAGATCCAGGACTGGACAGGCTGTCTGCTCCACACAGTAACAAAGACTGAAACCATATTGGCGTAGTGCCTGACACAACACTAAAGGCTTCCCTGTGGCTTTCTACTCCCAGGGAGAAAGAGCAAGGAAATCAGCAGGGAAACCAGTGGAAGTCATGGTTTGACAACATCAAAGAACAGCTTGGACCCTATCCTTATAGAGAAAAAAGGTTGCCAGGATCCCATGAGTTGGCTGACTAATAAGTGAAATGCTGCCAATGCTCCGATTCAGGGCGGCTTGGGGTGACCCACTGAGTGATGGCCATTGCTGGTGGAAGAAGTTAACAGGGGAAAAAAAAGAGCAGGGAGATAAAGAAAAATAACCAAGCAAATACAGGAATTGGGAACTCATAGGAGCACAGAGGGAGTTGCCTCTTGGATCAGAAACGTCTGTGTTAGTAGTAAGGTCAACAGTGACTTCTGAGAAGCATTTGCAACATTCGTTACCGCTTCCGTCCTCTGACATAGACACATCAGCGTGTGGTGTTATTTGTCTTGTCCACACGGATCAGAATAATGGACAACGTGGCAGGGAAAGGCAGAAAATACATCATTTAAGAAACAGGACAGCCAGATGTACGTGAACACTGGGATTTCTCATAATGCACATGGGTCAGCTCCTTCCAGTTATTATAAACAGCCCTGTGCTCCTTTATGAAGACCAGATCCTCAGTGAGGTCTGAGTGACTTGATCTGCTCATCTGTGCAAGAGAAAATGGTTAGAGCAAGCCATGGTGCTGCAGGGCAAGGGACAGGCAACTGCCTTTGGGTAAGAAGGGTTGATGATTGATGGTAGGACTAGATGAACTTACTGGTCTCTTCCAACCTTTATGATTCTCAGAAGGAGCTTTGTAGCATATTGGGTGAAGGACTGCTTAGGCTGTGCAGAAAATGTTTCCTAGTTCTCCTAAAGTGGAAAAATCCACTAAATCAGCCTAAATGAATTGGATGAAAGCTACTGCAGCCTTAAGGTTTGCTGAAGTGGGATGTTAAGGTGAGCAGGGTGACTCTTAGTTTCCTCTAAGCCCTTCCTCAGTGCACCAATATGCTCTGTCCCTGCACCTCCTGGATTTCAGCTCATGCTGAAGAGCACTGCTAGACCTGGATTCCCCTGAAGTGAACCCAGTGCAGCACTGAAGTCAACATTTAAGTGAGAAGAACAATTCTACTGGAGAATCTCTGACCACAGATATGCACGCTGCTGGCTCACAGGTCTTGTTTTACCTAGATCATGGGATGACCAATGCAATAGGGCTGCAGATCTGCTCACAGCCTCCTTATATTTTAGAAAAATCACTTCCCTGTATTTCCATACTTCTGATTTTTGCCTTCCTGTTTAAATTCTCAGCCCCTCAGAGGTTTGTACAGCATCTATTGCAACAGGATCACGATCTTTTCTGAGGCCTCTGAACACTGTGGTAATATAAATAATAAGAAAGCATTTATCAAAGCATACAAAGGAAACTCTTTGTGCTTTGATTTAAAGCATGTAAAATGAGTCTTGGAAAATATTCCTCCAAAGGAGTAGAGGATTAATTAACACTTGCCCAGACCACTACAATCACAAGCAGTGCTGGGAGCCCTGTGCACAGCTGTGTTACCTGCAGGAGCATGGCAGGCAGTGGATCCTGCAGGACATCTCCTGGCTTTAACTGAGTTTGCTTTTCTGTGACAAGAACACCCAATGGAAACCAAGGGGGCACACATGAAACTATGTCTTATTTAAAGAAATTAGGAGTAGTTCTACATCCTTGAGTATTAGCATACCTATTGCTATGCTTTGATATGTTGCTGCAAACTTAATTACCAATCCTTTTTGAAATTTCAACCCAGAAATTCCCTCCAGGATGGCATATGAGTGACATGGGGGCACTGCACAGCTGCAGAGAGCCATGTTCCCATGTGCCATCTGGTCAGAGCTCATCAGTCTTCCTTACTGAAAGACTCAAGAGTTGGGGGGTTTATCATCTCAGCTGGTTCAAATTGCAGAGCATGAGAAGGAGGGATGGTTTTCCAGCTTTTAAGCCAGGATAATTTGTTTGCTTTTTTTAATTATAAAAATGGTTTAAATCCATCAAGTCACTCTTTGTAGTTATAGAGGTGCAATAAATCCTAATCTGTTTGGACTCAATTTCCAATTAATTTTTTTTGCCAAGCACCCTAGTGAAAATGGATTAATTTAAAGCTTTGTGGAGAAAATATATACAGAATTTTACAGCAGCCATTTTTTTTTTAGCTGGATTAATTTTTTTTTCTGTATGAATGTTTGAATCATTGTAATAGCAATAAAAAGAACAGGCAATTACATTGCCTGTAAAGAGTCATTAGGAATGGAAATTCATAAAACCCTGCAATTAATGTTACTACATGAGTACATCTACATGCACATATACAAATGTACTTGAAAAGATATGAATACAGTGGACAAATATGGGATATGGAAAGAAAAGGAGGCTGTTCTGCAGTCTAAAAGAGCTGTCTTCTAGCTTAATTGGGTTGGAACTAGATAATCTTTGAGGCCTCTTTCAAACCACGCCTTTCTATTTATGAAATCTGAGCAGTCTTGAGGAGCACCTGCCATGTGTGGAAGTGGTACATTGGGATGTTGTTTAGTGGGTGTTGTAGGTGGACAGCTGGACTAGATGATCCTAGAGATTTTTTCCAAACTTTATGATTCTATGACTTTGTGATTACGTTCCCCAGCAAAGAAATCCATGCTGTGCATGAAGCACAACCATGCAGTAGACCCTAGGGCAGAGAACAGTGTGGGATGTCTGGGGGTGAAGGAAGAACGTGCCACTGGAATGCAAGGAGCATCCCAATTTTGGGTGGGAATGCTCAGGTCCTCAGACCCTGAGAGCTGGACATAGGGGTTAAAACAAGGAGAGATCAGTCACACACACATGCGACCTGCCCTCATATCTCAACTGCTCTTTGTATAAAACTGTGAATGCCAGGGTTCAACATTTATTGTCTGCAGTCCCAATTGTGGTCCTGAATCAGGGACAGCAAATAAACACTGTTGGCCTGAAAGACTTGGTTGTCTGGGGAGAGCTGAGTGTTTCTACATGGGAGTATTTATGAATGTGCTGCGACGAGGAGACAGTGATCAACACAAGGTCAGAAGGCAGAAAAACACCTTTTGGCAACCCAGGAGCAAATCCAGCCTGACACAGGGTTTTTTTTTTTTTTTAGTGTGTGTG
>PPHD01013945.1:0-11209 GCA_002909625.1 Bambusicola thoracicus | reverse complement strand
TTTTTTTTTTTTTTTTTTTTTTTTTTCTGGCTTCTACTGACTGAGCAAGTACTACTATATTTTTGGGGAAATAAGAGTTTTATTTCTTCTACAACCTGACAGTTCATATAGATTTATAATTCAGACTTTCTAGAAGAAAACTTGATTAAAAAATTGAAAATTACTTGATTTCATAATTTACCATTCAAAGTTGAAGCATTTGCTATGTATTTTTAATTTGTTTTTACAATGCTACTTACATTCAATACATGTTTGGTTTTTTTCCTTAGCATATTCCTGAGCTATTTTTAGTAGAGATCTGCAAACTTTGCTTTAGAAAATCTCTGCAATTATCACTGTAATGTTATTGCCATACATGTTAGTGAGAGATGCATCAGGACATATTTGTTTCACATTTTCTTTGCCTGCCTACATAGTCTATGAAATAGAATATACAAAGTAGCAGATCTGAATTACATTAAAATTATTTATTTCATTCACTACTTCAGGCACTATTTTCTCATCTCATGAAAACCAAACTTTCCCCCTGATCAGCAGTGTATAGGGTAGATCAACTCAGCCGAGAAATCTGTGAAGCCTCAATTTAAAGGTCTGTGTTTATTTGTTTGCATTTTTTTTTTGGCTGTTGTTGTTTCCAGATACAATGTGATTTGATCTTAATTTCTACTGAAAAAATCAAAAAAATACAGTTCAGCATTTATGTGCTGTAAACATTTGGATAATGTGCCTTTAAGAGTCAATCAAGAATATCCACCGCAATTATGTCATTTTAGGGATAATTACATTGATGGTTCACTATAAGCCTAATGAGTGTAAATTGAGTCCAATAACTTCACAAATCTGAACCTTGTTTTACAACTGCATTTTGCATAAATTCCAGTACATGACATTCAAGAGCACTGCACGGCTGATGGCTTCTGCAGGACCAATAAGACACAATGTTTGCTTGTTTATGTGTGTATATATTTATTTATTTTGTCAGTGCATTACATTTAGACTTATAAAACTTGATCTCATTTTACAACTCAGTTTTATATAGCAGCCAGGATGAGCACTCTTTGGATTTGTACAACTCTGTCTTCACAGTACTTTGATAAGATTACAGAGAGACTGCACTCTGATATCAAGGGGAATTTGCATATTAGCTAAGAAACAGCAACACCTCAATAGCATGAAGAGAAATAGACACTATGATGTATCTCCTCTTGTATAAACAGTGACATCTCAAGTTGCCATTAGTATTCCCTAATATGCAACTAAGCTAAAGGTTATCTTCTGCTGCAGATTTAATGGATTGCATTAGAATTACAGCAAATGACCCCTGCAGCTCCTTTAAACTTGATCGATCACAATGTAATTGTCAAGGCGGGCTAGCAATTAATTTTCATTAGTTGGGGAAGTCATTAATGCTTGCTGCTAGGGAAAATGACTATTAGATTGAAGGTGAAGTGATTCCATCATCTTATACAAAAAAAGTTGGCCTAATTTGTTAGTTCCATATGTGCAGAAAAACATTACTGCAGCTCCATGTGCTATTCCTGCTGTGATACCCTGGCTTGAATGAAGAGTAGAATATGGCCCTCTTCACATAGAAGGAGATGGCTTTTATTACAAAATTTCTATTGGTAATATTATTTTTTGTCTGGTTCATTGTTTGTTTGTTTGTTTTGTTTGTTTGCTTTTTCCCCTCCTGCCTTTAAGGTTATGCTGGAAGTTAATGTTATGATGCTATGACACTACGGAGCATGTGGTACTCAGTAGGTCAGCCTGCTTATTGGACTTTATGGACTTGAAAGTTTTTTCCAACCTAACCAATTCTATGACTCTGTTCTAGTCTGTGATTCAGTCATTTTCTTTTGATCTCACCTCTGACTTTAAGAGAAACTGGGGTGACTAGCTCAAACCTAGATGTTTGAATCTTGAGTATTTATATCCATATAAACAGTACTTCTAGTACTCATCCGAGTCTGAAACAAAATTTCAGGAGCTACGAAACATTCAGAGGTCTAAAAGTCACTGAAGTGATTTACTTGATTCAAGCTTGGAAATCATTTTGAAAATGTTACTCTTTGATAAAAAATATTTACTTTCTCACTTGGAAGATTTCCAGTAGCACTTTCATCACATAAGATATATTGTTCTGCATTTTGATGAATTGCCTCCTTTATAAAATGAAAATGTGTTCAAGATGTCTGTGTGATAGTTTAAACCTAACTTCAGGTACGTGACTATCTAGATGTTCCACTTTCAAAAGTATATTAGTTTGGATCTAAATCAAAATCCTTCATTCAGTACTTCCTTTAGAAAGAGAAGTTCAGCAGTTATGAAATTTCAATATTTAAGAGTCTGAGCCTTCTTAAGTTATTAAATACTTGATTCATACATTATGTGACCAGACATTTAAGTTGTCTGAAAAAGCTATACTTTCACTCTACTAGCTTATATTTTAATGGCAGTTGTCAAGTAGAAACAGAGAGTTACTATGATGAGTAGATTTGTATTCTTTGGAATTACTGGGTTGTTCAAATGGGCTCTTGTTTCCCACCTTGTTATATTTTTCAGTTTGAGTATGTTTCTGTTACAGGATTGCCCAGTTAGACTTCCTCTTGCCTTTCATCTTTCTCTCAGAACTGAATCCTCAAACCATTATGCATATTTTGAGTCCAAACACTTGTGGCTTTTTAAATAAATGTCAGAGTATGAAATTTGGCATTTTCATGCAAAGTATTATATGGCATACATTTATGGTAAAGCAGTAGACTGTAATCAAAAGATTCTGTGGGAGCTGGTGTGGGCATATTTTTGACTGGATAAATCCTTCTCTATTAAAATAAATGAATTTCTGTTGGGGTGGGTTCCATTTTATTTATTTATTTTTATTTTATTTAATGAAGCACTTTATAAGGTGTCAAAAATCATATTTCATAGACTAAAAAAAAATGGCAGAACAAAACCTGTCTTTTCACCTCACTTATTTGCTGTTACTGTTCTAATTTTTTTTTTCATTTTTAAGAAAACTGTATTCTTGCACTGTTAAGCTACTCAGTGACTTTATAGGACTGTACTCATAATAACAGATCTTTGCTGTTGTTGCTCTGAATTAAAGTACCATTTCTCTTCTTTAATTCTCTTTTAATTCTGATGATATTTGAAATGAAATACCCCGGAAACTTGCTACAAGGAACAACAAAATTCCAGAAAAAGCCTACTGTAGCTCTCTCTTACTTTCTAAAGGTATAAAAAGCTTAGGAATCTAGAAATAGATCTATGACTAGGATGGTGGTATTTGTCAGAAGACTGCTACACTCCATTCTCCTGTATTAGATACAGTAATCAGGAATGCAGGCTGAGTATCATCCACAAGATGCTCTACACTATTATAAGTTTGATGTCTAATTTTACCAAACATCATATAGAATTATCAGAAAAACTACACCAACAATGCTAGGAAGCCGTATTAATCTTGCGTAAATGAGTGTTTAGATGTACAGAAAGGGGCTACAACAAAAACCTAGATTTTCAGGAATCAGTAACATTTTCCAAGCACATACACTGGAGAACTGCAGATTCTTTTCCTCGTCAGTCTCAAAATACCTTAAGTTTCAAGATGGTTCAGATCCTTCCTCACCAACAGAAGTTCAAAAATTCCTGTATCTTTATTCTATATTGACACTGTGCATTCAGTGACAAAGAACAAATATTGTCATTGCTAGTAAGTGCTCTTACTGACTTTTTTATATTGTGTAGTTTATAGCTTGACATTATATAATCAGTTCTAGATGATGGTAAGTTATGAATTCTATCAATGGATAAACACAAAACTGTGAAGAGTCAGAAAATCATGCATTTTTTTCTGTTGTTGTTAAATATTTAAGTAAAATAAAGATATAAATAGAAAAGTTATGAAAAGCATTAACTTTGTGTTCTTATGTGCCTTTACATAAATTCCTTGGTTGAGTTTTTGATGATGATACATATCTCTGCAATTGTACTACATCAAATTCATTTAGGCCATTCTGAATTGAATGAAGATGAATTAAAAAATAGAATTATAAATACATAGTATAAAGACACAGAAATATTTAGGTTGGAAAAGATTTTCAAGGTCGAGTCAACCTAACCAAGAAGTTTAATGGTGTTTTGTATTTATTGCTGGCAACTGAGCTAATAAGAGAAAGATGCACTTATATGTTCATCTAGATGTCTCTCACTTGCCCTGGGAGATATCATTATTAAATCATAGGCAAGTTAAAAAAAATAAATAAAAAAAAGAAATATACTTCTTAAATACTGCAGAATACCTAGAGTTTGAAGGGACAAGGGTCATCATGTCCAAATCTTGGCTCCACACAGGACTAAATAAAAATGAAACTGTCTATTGTTGTCCAAATGCTTCTTGAATTTCAACAGGCTTGGTACAGTGACCATACTTCTTGGGAGCCTGTTCCAGTGCTCAATAAAAACTGAAAGTTATTTTTGGAACATTAACTCTTCTTCCCTGGTCAGTAGAAACCACTTCTGTCATTTTGTTTTCTCATAGAAATCCTAGGAATAGGGATGAAGTATTAGCATTTTAATTACCTTACAAATTTTATTCAAAAAGAGCTGATTATGCCTCCCATTACTGCATGGCTTTAATATTAAATTGTCATTGATATTCAAAAGAAGTAAAATAAGTTATTATGATTCTACTTTTCAAAACGAGCATTGATGACTTCATATGTTGCATCACTTTGTTTTTAAAGAGTTTAATTCAGCAACTTTTTGTTTTACTGTTCAGATCTCACAGAGGACACATATTACAAGGACAGTTCTCGACTTATTGATGGAGAAGTCTATACATTCACAAATCTGTTACACTGAAATTGTCTTTCACTCCTGTGCTAAACAGGTCTTTAATCTTGGAATGCTGATATTTTCTCTTTTGCATGTGTCCATGTAAGTGTTATTTAAAAAAAAAATAGTGTGCAAACAGTTGGAAAACATAATTGCATCTGTACATCTTTAATTTATTCCCCTTTTGGCATAGATATATTTTCAGTCCTTAATTATATGAATGGCGACTATTCTTCCATGGAATGGAATAGTGGTCACTAATTTTAAGCTCCACTTGTATAACTCTTTTCTTCTTCATTATTCCTGTTACAAAAAGTATGCAGCTTTTTCCAGAGGCTCACTTATGATACTTATTTCTGTCATTTGCAAGTGCTTCTCAAATGATACTTTCCTTCAAAATTCTTTGAGTTAAAAAAATGCTATTTTCCATATGTTTCAGATCAGAAGGGCAAGTATGGAAAGATTAAAGGTCAAACAAATTTGCTAGCATAAAAAGAACAATTTGAGGCACACATGGACTAATTTTTCCAAGTATAAAAGAGCATGGATTAAAAAATTTACATCATCTCCTCACTTTACACTTTAATTCTGAAGCTTAGCACTTCCACAAATTCCTGTCCCTCATCTTTCAGTAAATGGAGACTACAATGTTAGGGAAAAACACCTTTAAGTTTGAGGCAAAGGATTTACTTCATAAACTTCTATGGCAGAAGGAAGGACATGGTTAAAGAGAGTAACATCCAGCTTTGTTATCTTTCTGACTCCTCTTTATATATGTAATTGAATTCATAATTCACCCCAGCTATTCAAACTTCTCTCCAAAGTAAGTGTATTAAGAGCTATCAAATTGATAAGAAGTATTCCAAGTCTCTTCTCTTGAGAAACTTAGGAATTTAATATATTTTTCTTTATATATTTACACATACATACATGCAATATATGTATTGTGTTACATATTTATGTTATTTAAGACAGATTTGATAATTCAGCCAAAAGAGTGAAACAATGTACATATGCAAGCAAGGAGGATGTTAGACCGGCAAAACCATCATATCCTACACAGGTTCTTACCAAAGTCTGAAACAGCACCAAAACACACGTGCCATTTTGGATGATGAGAGCCACTTCTTCCAGCAGATACAAATTCTTCTAAACATTTGATACCACTTTTCTGATCATATGGTGGACTTCTTAGGTTCGCATCGATTTTTTCAGACAGGCATAAATGGTCCCTAATGCTTGCTTTCTACATTACTGTTATACAGATCCACAGGGTATTTAACATAGTCTTCAGTTTCTTTTCATACTAACAACATATTTTCATTCCTTTGAGCCCAGTTTTGCATCTATTGTAATTCCACATCTAAAGATCACAATAACCTATACATAGATATGTCATTCACATATCAAATTCATAAAATACTAAGTATATATATAATAATAAGTTTTCTGTACATTCAGGTTGTCACTACTATCTTGCTGATGTAAAAGTTTCTTTTCTCCTTGCAAATTTCTGTTCCTTCTTGTAGCCCTACAGTAACATACCAACTTAGCCTACAAGTCATCTAGTCCAGCCCATACTCCAACCAGGGGTAACATCCCAGTTAATTAAGTCATTCCAGCTCTCATCCAATTGAGTTTTGAATATCTCTAAAGATGGGTATTTCTCAGACCATCTGAGCAACCTCTCTTCCCAACTGAATCAAAACACTAGCGTTTTTTAAGAATGACATGCCTTAATTTTCAAGCAAACTAATTTCTATTCCAGATAAAATGTATTCAATTTTAACAATTAAGAAAAGGAAGAAACAATCCCTTATATCCTCTTTTTAATTCTTTTTCAGGAGAAAAAAAATAGTTCAATTTCATACTATTAAAAACAAAAAACAACCAACAGTACAGCTCTCCTTACACTAAGCCACTAGTACTGCCTTGAATAAAACTTCAGTGAATGTTTTTAAACCTCAAGACAATGAGCTATGGTACTGAAAGGATTAAGATGAAGTAGAGGCTGGCACTAATAAGGAATGTTACCCAGGTGCTTTAGTTCTCATTCATCCTGTATTAAGAGCCATTCTTTGGTCCATCAAATTTAAAGGCCTAGCCAAATATGTCTCAAAATATTCTTTTTTTCTTTTTTTTCTATTTTAAGTTTGAAAGCCTACATATTTTCCTGATTAGTGAAAGTATTTTGAAAGACAATTCATTTAGAAAGTTTTATGATTTCAACATGTACTCTTATAAAATATTTAGTGTTTATAAATCAAATTTACCAAGTAGATTGCCTTAAAAATTTGTCAAAACATAAAGCTTGGCAGCTTATTTCCTAAACCTGTTCATTTCCAAAGGCTGTACTTCCTAGACCGTGAAATGGCCTCTGCTTGTTCCTAAATCTGAATCTTGTGCATTAATATCTTGCATTTTCTAGCTGTATTTAGAGATAATTTCTAGTGTATATACTTGTGTATTTCTAGTGTATAGAGAGAAGTGTATACTCTTCTTTCAACTAAACCATTTAAAAGTTATTATTATTGTATGTGGTATACTTAATGCTTTAAATACTACCAGGATTGTGCAAAAGAACTTAGCCTAAGGATTAATCACATCTGTGACCCAGAGGATAAAGGATCCCTACCTGTCAATATGGCTTATAACTACTTATCCCACCTGAGCCAGATAATTTAAGTAACTTGCTGTGACAGTGACTTTTACTTGGGAGCTGAAATGAGAATTTTTCTGACTATCAAAGTTATATTTTACAATGAATCTTGCCTAATGATCAGTAATTTTCTTACTCTTTCCACCTGTTAAATCACATTTTATGTAAAATATAAAGTTGATTCTCCTGTGATGCTATTTTTCAGCATGAAGTATTGCTGTCATTGCCAATGCAGTATTACAGGATGATGAATGAGACAAGGAATTGATTCATGTGCTCTGGCTGTGAGAGAATGCTGTCTTTTGGTCTAAAACCCAATTTTTGTATTAAAATGTCATCTATTCTAGAACCGTACCTTAAGTTCATTGTATAAATCAGAGACTCCTTGTATCATTTCCACCTCCATTCCGTTTCCATTTTTAACTATATACCATTCTCAATTCCCTTCTGCTTTCAAGAATATTTTCTTTACTCCCTATTTCCATCCAAACTTCATTGTCTTTATTAAGTCACAATTACTTTTTGCCCTCCCATCAGGGCATGGCTTAAATTTGTCTACAAGAGGGGCCCTGGAAGCACTTCTGGGATCTTTGACTTGAAGACTTCATGCTGTCCGTGAGTACCTCTACCTGTTTACTTCCACAGATCTTCAGGAGCTCCTGCTCTAGAGTTCCCTTGACCAGAATGTATCTGGAGTGATGGAGGCAGAATATCTCCCATTTGCTCCTGCCCCAAAAGATAGGAAAGGGGAGACCCTCACACCTGCCTGAAAGCCCTCAGGTCTGATTCATCTCTTCAGGAGATAAGGTGTTGAAGTTGTGATAATTTCCAGACTATCCAGAGAGGAGTGATGTTGTTTTTTTTTTTAACTAATGGCCTTCCTCAAGGCCTTAGGGTTAAAAATCACAGAGGCAGCTGAAGCTGCTGGCATGACTAACCCAAACTCGAGTGTGTTGGAATCTCTAATTTTATTTTGTCTGATCTAGAGAAATGCTGAATTGAATGAGAACAACTGTTTCTCTTAGTACTCGGTCAGTAAACATTTTAATTCCTTTTGTTAAAACCACTGGATGTTCTGTCCTAATAGGTTAACAAAGTAGTAATCTTAGAAGAATTTTTAGATAGCTGCAAATAACTTTTTCTTCTCTATCAAACAAGCAGCACACATTAATGTACTCAAAGGAGGCTATTTAATTTTGCAGTGGTGTAAATGAAGGCAGGATTTTGCCTATATGCAATAAAAGAGGAGTAGACCATGTAATTCTTCACGCCACTGTCCAGCACAGTAAATTATCTGAAATTCTTTCAGGATATATGAATGACTCCATAGTTAGAGAAAGCTTGTGAGGTTTGAAGCAAAAAATGACAACCATAAATCAAGGTATAAACCCCTGATCTCCACTGAAATGAAATAACATAACATTCCTGAGGCACTGGTGTCTTTGGAAAATACACTGCCTGTCTGACTAAGGAAAAGGGTAGGAGGAGAGTAAACCTATCATCCTCTTTAGTGCTTTGACTTCCAAAAGTAAAATTTAATGCTCCTGATTAAAAGTTTTCTTTAGGAAGATCAATCAAGGATACAGGTTAGTTCCAAAGACTTTCAAAGATCCTTAAAACAACAAACATATGTATATATATTTCAACAACAAGTTTTACCAAAAGAATTTTACAAAATGGAGAAAATACAGGTAATAGCCATAAAGTTTAATCCATAGGGGTAAAGTAGTAACAAAGGATATAAAGTATTTTCATAGCAGAGGTGGGGATATCCATGGCTTATCTTGGGAGATTTAAGCTTCCTACAAAAATATTTGCTGTAATCTGTACATGGTCAATATCTTAACACTGTTAATTTACTTACACCCATGTTATCCCATTTCACTGGCACAGTAACACTCACTGTAGATAACCTGGTTAGATAGCTCCTCAATATATGTGCCTTAAAAAGTAAAGATCTGTGATATCTTTTTTGATATTCCAAAAGCTTTAGCATCTTTGCACCAGAAATTTAGAGGATGGAATCAAAATCCACAAACATTGGCTTAACTTTTCCATGATACCAAAATGCATCAATTTACTAATGCTGCCTTGGGTTTTAAATGCATTATGGTATTACAGGTATGTCTCCCCTTAACAACTATTTAAGTCAAAATGATTTTTTAACCTTATAATGAATTATATTCAACATCAAACTAATCGTATTTAAAAATAAAAAGTAATTTCTCACTGTTATGGTAACAGAAGTGAAATAAAAGGTTTCACATCAAACCAAAGGCACCACAGAAGTCAAAAGTACAAAGGACAATATTCAGAGATTTGTTCTCAGAGAAACCTAGCCTATCTAACTTGGTAGTAAATAGTCAAAACTAAAAGACTCAATAGTCAAATGGTATCTCCAATGGATCACAAATAGTTTTTATCAGCAGTTCTTGAAAACAGGCAACTCACTTGTTTTAAAGCTCTGAACAATAGATGTTCCTATGCAGTGTCAGCATACCTTCTGACCCCTTACACAACTACTAAATATGGTCCACTGAGTCTATGATACCCTATGATGATAGCTACTTTGATGAAGGTAAAATGTTACAGAACTAATAAAATGGCACATCAGGATTGTATTAATCTAGTTCTTATTTCAACGTAAATCATTTTTCAGCCGTGTGGCATATACTTTGTCTCAATATGGATTTTACATAAAGCTGTGTACCTTCCTTCCTAAGCATCTTGACCCTTTCTGAGACATAACTTTTACATCTCCTAACATCCTGAGAGAGGTGCTTAACAAATTCAAATGATATACTTTGAATTTTGAAGTCTCTGGAGAAGTCTGCTTTGTCAGTATAAAGCAAAGTTAGTAGTGTCAATTAATGTTGTCTATATTTCTCTTAAAACTGAATGCAGTAAAAGAATAATATTGTTGAAGTTCCTTTCATTTCACAGAAAAATCTCCCTGATATGATTTTTTTAAATGAATACATTCACCAAGAAGTTGATTTATATATTTTTAATTTCTAATTAAACTTGATCCTGCTCGTATAGTCATCTGCACTGTGAACATGTGTGAATTTGCCTCCTTAATAAATGCATGACTAATAAACATTCAGTCTTTATTTGCATTGCCCCATTTCTCAGTTTTTATCTCCTCACTTTAAAATGCTGGCCTAAGAAATGATAGCTGCTTTCCCCGGGAAATGGAAAATACTCAGCATTCCATGGGGTGGACATTTTGAATGGGAGTGGTTACAGCTGAGAACAACTTTTGAAACAACAGGTCTGTTCAGATGTGGAGTTATTAAAGGACATGAACAGAGTGCAAAGTTGTGATCTTTAAATGTTTTATCTTAGATAAAGCTGTGAATGACATTAACTTTGAATAAAATATTTGGCAGCTGAATGTCATCTTTTTCTGTTACTTACACCCAGTGACTATGAGCTACGTATCTGAAGTTGTACAAATATGCAATGAGGGAGAGCTCTTCCCACATCATTTACATACAAAAGAGGTGAAGTGATTTACTTCAGGTTATAAAGTAGTTCAAGTGGTGGGGCTGTGTTTCAAACCCACTGGTCATGGTTTTATGATTTTTGGTTATCAGTATTCCACATCACAACATCATGAGGTGTACTGGGAGCAGAGCTTTAGTTCCGGGTACCTGAAGAGAAGAAGAACTACGTTCCCCAAGAGCGTCTTCGAGTCCCCAGGAGCCTTTT